>JBBPCZ010084293.1:0-11528 GCA_037974445.1 Brycinus macrolepidotus | reverse complement strand
ACACCTTTGGGATGAACTGGAACGGAGATTGCGAGCCAGGCCTTCTCATCCAACATCAGTGTCTGACCTCATAAATGAATGAATGGGCACAAATTCCCACAGAAACTCCAAAATCTTGTGGAAACCCTTCCAAGAAGACTGGAAGCTGTTATAGCTGCAAAGGGGGAACCAACTCCAAGTCTATGTATTTGAATGCAATGTCATTAAAGTCCCTGTTGGTGTAATGGTCAGACATCCCAATACTTTTGTCCATATATATATATATGTATACACACACACACACACACAGTTGAAAGACACTTGAAAATGGAACATTTCAATGGTGTTCTGACCCTTCAGTGTTTCAGTGCCAACATAACCAGCCTATGCACATACATCATCCTCTACCCTGCCACATATGCAATCCATATATTCACAGTTAGTAAGTTACTGTACAGTACTGTTACTGAAACTGTATTCTCCAGTGGCTGTAGAGAGGTTTCAGTGTCCCTAGTTTCTTTGTACATGCCAACATCAAGTTATTCAGACACATGACTTAAAAAGGTGACATCAGTTCCTAAACCATGAGAAGCTACAATATTCTTACAATGCACATGATGAGAGGCACTGAACACAATCAGTCTTCACATCATTTCTTATTTAGACAAGGAACATCAAGCACCATCCCCCCAAACATTGTCAGTGATCAATGCTTCATTCGTCTTCATTAAAAACTTAAATTACCTTAAAACTTTCATGCCTTTGGGGAAAATGACTCAGATCTCCAATGCAAAGATAGTTTAACAGTTTGACAGAAACTCTTCTGCAGTAAAAGCAAGTCCTTCAAAATCAAAGCTGGACACTACTGGCAGCAAGTACTCACCTTGCTCTCTTTCACAGTCTGCCCTGCAAGACAACACGTACCCCATCGTTCCCACTGACTTCCCCTGCTAGGTGCAGGCGGGGTGGCTGCCTGAACAGCCTTCCTGTATGAGTTTCCACAAGCATGTATTTGGGTTAATTTGCTGTGCTGTGCTGTGCCCGTGAGGCCTCGGAGCTCTGCTCAGTGCATGCTCTGTTCTGCTTCTCCAAACACACTCCTCCCTCTTCAAAACTATGAAAGCAGAGTTGTTCTGCACATACATGGCTCAAAAGACTCTGATATGATGTTGCCTTTCCATTACACATAGATAACTCTCAGGGTGTGATTAGGGTATTATTTTAACCTACGTTATTGTGTATTTCTTGTAGATTACTGGACTTATTTGAGGAGCAATGTGACAAAAAAAAGACTTTATTCTATCTTCTTGCGTCTGCCAAATGAATGTAATGTCTTTTTGCATTACAGCAGTGGTTTGTATGTTCGGGACTATGCTTTGTGAGTGAACAAGGCCTCCACAAAAGCTATAATAAATATATGTACACACACACCAATATACATGTTTATATATACATAATAGTTCGTATGTGTGTATATACATACACATATGTATACATAGAAACTATATATGTGTATATGTACACATATGCATACACACATTTTAAACAGTGAAGAGCATGGAATATCTGAGAATTGCTTTCCTTTAATAGAAAAAAGTCAGTCTGTGCTTTTTCTTTGCATATCTCAACATATGGCAACAGCATTTACAGTTTAAGGACATATTTTTTCCAAAAAAAAAAAAGAAAACAAGAAAGAAACACCAGCGAAGACATTCAGCAACTTTCATTTGGCCCATTCCTTCCAGAAGTAGGCAAATGAGGTCGTCTTAGTCAAAAAGTAAACACTTGATTATACAGCAACATTGCATGAAGACCAGGGATCCCTGACAGACACATGCCAACACAGCACTGTTTGTGCATAGACATAGACTCAGTAATACCGAAAAAAGTTAATACATACATAAAAGTGTGAGATCAGAAGCATGTTTTAGCATTCTATGTTAAATGTAATGAGAAAAACATTTACAGATAGTGGAGATTACTTAAGCATCCCTGCCCCCTCCTGAATCCTGAGGTAAACTACAGGAATTCTGAATCCTTTTGTTGAATGCACAGAATATAAATGAGATCCACACTTTAAAGTAATTCTTAACTACCAGAATATAACTGACAAATGGAAAAATGAACATTTTCACAGCACAGTAACGGCATTTTAAAAATTCAACTTCAATCTTCAACAAACATGCACTATTAAACCATATCATACACATAGATGTGATAGTCATCATCAAATTTAATAAAGTACACCGACGGCTTGGCCTCAACCTGACGAATAACTGTGCCGGTCCTCTGTATGCCATCCTCTTTCACATACTCCACCTGCTTCCCAACAAGGTTCTCAACAACCTCACCTGGCTCTTTAACAGGGTCTTCTGAAACAGAAAATATTTAACGTTTCGGCCAGTTCATTCGTAAACATGCTAGAGGGCTCCACAGTCATCGTTTAAACAGTGCACGGTACTTTCTGACTGCCTTACATGGGCAGAACAGACAAAGGCCATTTGCTCACCCGAGTCTGGAAGTAAGCACAGGTCACCCTGTTTGTAGTCTTCAAGAAGCTGGTACAAGTACAGAACAGGGTCCTTCTCATAGGTAATGAAAAACCATGTGGGCATCATGGGCGCTCTGGCAAGAACTAACCCTCTCCAACCATTCTTGGTTCCATCATCCATCTCAAACTGGTGCTCCACTGCTCGCCCCAAGATCCTCTGGGCGAGACGAGCATCACTCATTCGATAAGAGGCTGGAGAAACATAGCAATTACAACAGTAAGACTGTTTTAACAGTGTAAATCACTAATAATTTGATAACAATTGTGAAAAATTATCATTGTGTGGCTGATCTTTAACTTTAAAATATTCTTCACACTCGCAAATTTCATTATTTCATTCTTTGGAGCAATGTCATAGCAAATTTACTTTCAGTTCCTCGTTAACGGTTCTTTGGTTCCTCAAAAGTCTGTTTTCTATGGCATTTCTCCAAAGACTTTGGCACCCTTTTTCCCTCATTTTAATTTCTCTTACACTCTCACGTTTTTCAAAACACTTACCAATTTTTTCTGGTAAGATTTCAAGATCTTGAACCCTCTCATCTTTCAGAATCTCCAGGCCATAAACACAGTCAAAGCCGTCGTACTTGATGAGGTAGAGAGAAGGGTTTGCTGCAACTTGGTCTAAGACTGTTCCAGTCCAGTGTGATATGGGGCTGTGACAATCTTCCTTCCATTTGTGGTTTATCCTGCAGCCGACTATGCTTTGTCTAGGTGGGTTAACTGCCACGCTTGTGCTTGGGCTCACGTGATGCTTGTGCTTGTGCCTAATAAGACAAATATTTTAGTGGGTGAATTATCATGCTTCTACCAAATATTCACAAATAGTCGCCACATTTTCCATCACCCAACCTGTTGGTTCTAGAGATGGGCAATATACAAAAAAAAATGATATTCTGATACTTTTCACAACAAACACTTCACAATATTTGGACAAAGACAATATGTGCTACTAGTGCCAAATGTGACAGATGCATTCAAAAACTCAATGATACAATGATTTTAATCAAACATCACATACTATATGCTCAGAAAAGGGTACAATGCATTATGAGTAAAAATAAAGTTTTAAGAGCATTAAATGCAGGCAGATTGGCAGACACAAGATGCAGAGAATCATGGGACAAATGCAAACATTGCTATTGGTTTTCTTAGAGTTGTATTAAGGCAAGTTTGTGTCTGTTTGTGTTTGTGTGCGTTACCTAGAGGTGACACTGCATTACGTAGAGTTAATAGGTACTCACTTATGGGAGCCTTTTTTCTTCAGCACAGGCCTGTTCACAGACATATTGGCGTTTGCTGTAATGACACAAGGGTTGACATTATTAAATATTTTCAGGGTTTTTACTAAAAAGTCTTTACTAAAAAGGTCTGTAGGTCAAAAGGAGGTGCAAAATAGTAGCTCATGTATAATTGTTGACACTTTACTAGGAGTGCACGATATACTACTAATTGTTATCGCAATATCGGTCATATATAAATACACACACACATATATATTCTTATATTTACATAATATTTTGAATAGTTTTTAATATTATATTGTTATATTGCATAGTCGTTATTCTATTGGTTGTGTTGCTTCTACTTTCTTCTCTTGTGTTGTCCATTTTACTCTTGTAACAATGCAAATTTCCCACCTGTGGGACTAATGAAGGGTTATTGTATCTTATGCATGTCAGGGTGTCTCTGTCAGGGTGGTCAATCACAGCTCCAGGTGAGTTGCTGGGTGTTCTGATGAATCGAGGCCTTCATGTAATCAAACGAAAGTCTGATTATTTTAATCTTAAACTATTAAATTTGTTGCCGAATCAGTGCATGAATAGGCGGGGCTAAACTGCTGTAGCCAGAATGAGGAGATATACTTAAATGTGTAGGTGTTTGTGACATCACAAAAACTATGATTTGAAAGCAGGCTGTTTTTGTAGCTTATTTTCCATATATGGACTGCAAGGGGAGTAAACATACCGTTTGAAACAATATTTACAGGCCTTTTTAATTCCAGAAAAGTGATATGGGCCCTTTAATATCTTGAAACGTGTCACAATCACAATAAACAACACTAAAAACGCAATACTGATATTTTGTCCATATCTTGCAGCCCTATATTTTACTTATATAAAAATATTAACATTGTGAGGCATTTGGTGCAACATGATCCAAATCAATCCTACTCACCTACAGAGGAGTGATGACCTGAGGTCTTCCCAAACCTATCCATGCATTAAGAGCTGGTGAGGCCGTCTTCTACTGCCTTAAAAAGCCTGTCAGCGTGCAGAAAACGTTAGAAAACGTATTAAACAAGTTAAATTAATTTTTAATCAAAATACTTTTCAAATAATACCGTTGAGCCTAATGTTTGGTACATTGCCATAGTAAACGAGTTATGTACACTATATGGACAAAAGTATTGGGACAAATTATTATTGAATTCAGGTGGGCCCCTTACTTCCAGTAAAGGGAAATCTTAATGCTTCGGCAGACCAAGACATTTTGGACAACACCATGCTTCCAACTTTGTGGACACAGTTTGGCCCACACAGAGCCCTGAACTCAAGCCCCTCCAACACCCTTCGGATGAACTGGAACAGAGATTGCGAGCCAGGTCTTCTCGTCCAACATCAGTGCCTGACCTCATAAATGCTCTACAGAATGAATGGGCACAAATTCCCACAGAAACTCCAAATCTTGTGGAAAGCCTTCCAAGAAGACTGGAAGCTGTTACAGCTCCAAAGGGGGGACAAACTCCATATTAAAGTCTATGTATTTAAATGCAATGTCATTAAAGTCCCTGTTGGTGTAATGGTCAACACGTTTGCCCATATAGTGTATGAGTTCAGGTGTGTTGTGGAAGCAAAGAAAAAGAAGAAGCAAGCACAAAGTACACTCAGGGAACAAAAAAAAAACCCAAAAAAAAAACAAAAACGAGTTCGGGCACCCGATCTCCAGGGGCTCCACTTTTCTTGTCTGTCTTTGTGGTTTTATGTATCAGTACAGCATCAGACTCAATGTAAAATAGTTGCAACTGAGTGAACAGAAGGTTGTTTTAGGTATTGTCCTTAAAAGCTGGGAGTGAATAATCCAGGTAATGAGGAGAACTCTCACAAATCACCAGTACTTACAATGTCCTGCTTGTCCCACTTTTCTACTGGACAAAAACAAAAGCTGCAAATAAAGATTTACTTACAAAAGCTGAGGCTGATCAAGTTGGCAAAGTTGCTTCAAATGTTTCCCCCTCACTTTTTCATTGCTAAACAAAAAGCACCATTCAACATATCATCTGTACCAGTATCGGACAGAAATAACCACTTTAATGTGCAAAAATATAGAAAGAAATACAGATTCTGCAGCCCCTACTCACAACAGAGCGAGCACGCTGCACAGCGATTGAGCGTCGCGCATGCGCACCAGGAGGCTCCCAGCCCCCTTCCAGAGAATAAAAGATCAACAGTAAGCTACACTATATGGACAAAAGTATTGGGACACGCCTGTTTTTCAGTGTTTGGGCAAGGCCCCTTACTTCCAGTGAAGGGCAATCTTAATGTTTCAGCAGACCAAGACATTCTGGACAACAAATGGAATTTGAACATAATATGAGGATTAAAGAGCTTTACTTCAGAAAGGTATTAAAAGTATTGCGTTTTAGTAATCTGTTAATAATCTAAATAAGCTATTTTATTTTGTTACTCTAAGACTGTTCTGATTGGCTGATTCCAGGATGAGATACCTCTTATAACTTCAAAGTAAACTGGCAGCCTTAAACTGCTATAGGTTGAAGAAGCATGTGTATGTTATTTTTATTTATCCATTTATTTATTTATTTTGGTGGCATCAGCAAAATAAACACAGCAAAACCGGAGCAAACTTTTTAAAAAAGTTTGCAGTGAAATATGCCCTTCAAGATTCAAGATTCTAGATGTTTATTTGTCACATAAATAGCTATATACATACAAATGAAACCCTGAATCACTCCTGAGACAGTGCAATAACTAGAAAATAGAAAATAGAATAATGAACAGAATAATAGAAAACCTCCTTTCTTCAAAATGGCAGCTTTACAGGAGATGCTGAAAACCTTCTTTTGTGGAGTTTAATGTGAAAACATTATTTTTCTAAGTAATATATGAACCATTTCTCTTTGATCATTTAATAGTCAGCTCAGACTTTCAAAAAAAGTAAATACAAGGTTTTGTTCCAACATGGCAATATATTATTTATGCCCTAATATTTAACACCACACATGCCACACATATATAAAATAATTAGGTTTCTGATTTTTGTGCTGCAAAAACAAACATTTGAGACAGATTTGAAAAAAAAAAAAAAAAATCTATTGAAGAACTTACAGGCCAGTAGATCCAGAGAAATGAATCAAAGCTTGTATGTACTGGTCAGTCAGAGCGGCCAGGA
This sequence comes from Brycinus macrolepidotus, assembly GCA_037974445.1. Classification (NCBI taxonomy): domain Eukaryota; kingdom Metazoa; phylum Chordata; class Actinopteri; order Characiformes; family Alestidae; genus Brycinus; species Brycinus macrolepidotus. Next base: position 4,591 of record JBBPCZ010084293.1, on the reverse strand, counting down.
AAAACAAGGCAAATACTTAATTAACCTCGACTTTACACTATTTCTTCTCACCTGTGAAAAGCTCAGTAATACAGATCTGTCCAGCTCTTTCACATCTGTAATGCCTCAGAAAAGCCATTGGCTTAATTGTTATCTGTGTCTGTTCCTTTTCTGAAATCTGCGCACATCTTTAGTCAGTGTCTCTCTGACATTTGTTCACAGTGAGAGACAGACACTCTGGACCGAAGACTGGAGCCACAACTGCTAACTTTCAGAGTAAACAGTTTGCCAATGAGTACAAGCACCATTCTTAAGTCCCTCACCCCCACACACACATATGGTCAGGGTTGTTTTCCATTGGTCAGGATGGTAAAAACGTGAAGGAGGGAGGATGGAGGACAAAGAAATGTGACTAAAATACTTTCAGCTTTTTAATAGTTCAAGCATAAAATATGACTCCAAAATAGACTTTAAAAACAAGTGCAACACTTATTTCAAGCATTACAAGAGCACGCAAATGAGAACTAATCTAATCATTAATAAATTATCCATTGAATAATAATAATAAATAGAATTTAGGAAAGATTTGAGAAAGTGCCTTCTCAGTGGCTCAGAGATACAAATACCATACATTTCACAGAAACCAAAGCCAAAACATTACAAATAAAACAAATCATAAATGAACAATGATATACATGATGACTAAAAGATTAAGATTTTAGGGATTACGTTTTTAGTGATCAGTCCAATAAGACGGTCAGATGGCCAAAGCTGGTGTTTGATGGCCTTTAGAGAGTTCCTTGTTAATTTAACATGGTCAGGGTAGTTGCTGGACTAAGTTGATAACAGGTTGGTGAAGCTCATCATGTTGGTAGACCAGATAAACCATCAAACCTTAATGGTAACACACTCTACACTGATCAAGGGGTTTTTGTAAAGTGCAAGTACATGCCAGCACCACCACATGTATCCAGCAGATGTCAGCATTTCTACATGCACCATGGGAACAATTTTTCATTTATACTTACAGAATACATATTGTGTTAAAAGATATAGATATAAGTATGTATTATTATGCATATGGTGCAATATTATTTACTCTGGAAAGTTTACATCCCTTTTCCACTTTACTGTTACAGTGCTGCAATGTCAGCCTTGGTGGTTCAGTGGTAGATTTCTCACCTGCCACACAGGAGGCCGAGGTGCACTTTCTGGCACAGCCCTGGGGCAGCTGGTGGACTGGTGGTTAGGGAGTTGCCCCTGTAAATAGAAGATTGTAGTTTTGAATCCCAGGACCGCTAGCGGCACCACTCTTGAGCAAAGTACCGTCCCCACACACTGCTCCCCGGACGCTGCGTCGCTGGCTGCCCCCTGCTTCACTCGGGTGAATTGGATAAATACAGAGAAAGAATTTCACACTGTTCACACTGTATGCTGTGCTGTATTTATGTGTGACAAATGGACACTGTACTTACTTGTTTTGGATTTACATTCCTTTCACACTATACTGTTTCATTGCTATATTGTCTATTTATTGTATTGTTTCTCTCATCCCTTGCACTTTATTCAATGCTGTAACTGCCCCCTGTGGAATATCATACAGGTGTGCATCCTTCAAGATTCAAGATTCAAGATCTGTTTATCGTCAAGACAACAGTATACTCAGCATACAGTGTATCGAAATGCCGTTCCACACAGGCCCTCCACGGTGCATTTATACAAAATATCAAAAATACAAAAATATAGGGCAAGAGATATATGCATGAATATAAATCTAACTGTATTTTTAAACAGGACAGGGACAATTCAAAGTGCGAGTGTGCAATTATATTAAAGTGAAATATGCCGCAGGTATTTAAAATACCAGGATTCAAGTTATGGTCGGGAAGCTGTTGACATACAGTTGTAGCAGGTGCAAATTTGGCATGAAGTAGACTATGTTTGTGCAAATGTACAAATATATGATTAATGAACATTTCGTGTTAGAGTCAAGTCTGAATTATTTCGTGTTGTTTGTGTCTACTAAAGGTGTTTTGTGTTGTTGAGTTTAACAGTTCTTTGGTGGCGGTGAGCTAAGGGCCCTGACTGCTTGGGGAAAGAAGATCTTGCAGTGGCATCCTGTTCACACTCTACTGTTACATACACTACTGTTACAATTGTTGTGGTGTCTATTTATTGTGTTGTTTGTATTGATTCTATCGCAACTTGCACTCTGTTGAATGTTGCTATATGTTGCACCAAGGACCGTGGAGAAACGTCTCATCACGCTATGTTCACGTACACAGCTGCTGATGACAATAAAGTAACCTCTTTGTTTTTGCTGGGGTTAACTGTGGTTAAGTTATCTGCCCCTTGCTCTGAAGGAGGATGTCCTAGCAAAGAGAGTACAGGAGCTTTGGAAGGTCATATTCTTTCAGCTCTTTTCTTCATTTATGTTCTCCCTAAGGTGGCTGTGCCATCATCAGCACTGCTGCTGCCCTGATATACTGTTATCTTTCCCCTGTTTCTTCTACTGTCTCACCTGTAGCAACTGCTCTGCACCATTAACACCAACCATATATGACTTTCTAGAAGACCATATGACTCTGTATGACTATAAGACATAGGACTTTCTTTAACACAAATCTTGAAAAATGAGTCCAAATAACCACCCAACGGTTTATAGTGTACCTTACATAACTATATAACAATAATCTACACGTTATACTTTCCTTTAATTCACAGTGGTCGAAATTAGGTTTGTGATTATATTGTGTATAATGTTATAATTAAAATGTAAACATTCGCAAAAGGCATAAAGAAGAGATGTATTGTAATTTAGTAGGTTTATGACTGCAGGTTTATGACTCTAAAGGTATTATCAGTATTCAGCCCAACACAGAATGCCAAGAAGCAACCCAGTTTTCCATTACTTACTCATCAGTGTGTATATATATATAGATAGATAGATAGATAGATAGATAGATAGGCCACCTTCTTCCATTACTCCATTACTGATGTGATCTAACACATCAGTTTTGTGAACTGACTGTTCACTTACTGCCTAAAATATCACATCCCTTTGGCAGGTGCAATTTTAACAAGACAGTCAGTGTTGTTCACAAGATTCCTGCCAGACAGACTTGATGTACCAATCTAAAACACGAGGCCTATGAAGTGTAGTTTATATTAGACTTTATAGCAACGAACGTAAGTTGAGCAGAAAAGGTTTATTTGAGAGTAGAGAAAGGAGGGGGGCTGTATTTCTGTCAGGGCTATGGTCATTGGTAATATTAGACATTGCTCTTAACACAATGGAATACATTTTCAGTGATGGACTCACGCCTGCTTCATACACTGTATTTAAATGAGTCACTCAGGGAGCTGGTATGTGAGAGCATGGTGACATGTGACAGATCTGAGAGAACATGACATGGGGAATTGTATCTCCTGTGGTAAAAATAGCCTCTTGCTCAGACACACTAAATACAGATGACCCATAGACATGGATCGCGCCTAACTCTTGTAAACAAGCAGCTAAAGCTAGAAAGAAGCACAAAGAATACTCATCGCAGGTAAGATCGTGCAGGCCTGGAACAGACTGCTGGTTATTAGAAATGGTCTGGGTTGTTTTTTGTCCTGTCCGAGTCAGTTTTATTGGGATTTGAGGTCAACTGTTGTGAGTAGTTGCAAGTTATGTAAGACATCTGTTGCCACATAACAGCTAGAGGCATTCTACGTACAATTTCACAGATTATCTTAAGGATTTAGGCGCGTTAGGCGGCACTTAACTGTATTGTTGCATATATAATATAAAATAAAAAATATAAAATAATATGCTTAATGAACAGTAGATGGTATTACTTGCATACTGTGTTCTTACGATCTGTTTTATTGGTATGTTGCCACAGGTTTTTCATTAATTGTCCCTAAAACTGTTATTACTCAGAAACAGAGGCCACCATGAGGACAGGTAGTGGTGGAATCGACATTCCTGTGTATGACCTTTCACTGATACGTAGTCTGTGGGAGACCAGAGCGAGGAAGTACAAGCAGCGGCAGAAGAAGGAACAGGAGAGGATCGATAAAAGTGCCCTGGCCAAGTGAGGAACAAAAACCTGACACACTTTGGCTTACAGTGTACAAGTTGTTATTATGTGTAAAACCAGTATAGCCCTACCATAGCCACATGTGTTTTAGCATAGTATAGGCTTTTTAAAATTTTTCTGAGACTACAAACACTATAATGTAATTCATATTGTCATATACATTATTACTTAGCATTTTGTCACTGTTTGTATCTCATTTCTATATTATATTTGACATAATTTGAAAGTAACCGTTGCTTTTTACATTGTGTTAAAACCTTTCAATGAATATGTAAGTGATCCAAAATTACTTGGAAAAGTTTCATTCAAAAGTTTTCCATCAAAGTTAGTAGGGCTTTCTTCTCCTGCAAACTTACCAGTTTGGACGTACGAGGTTTTCACCCATCAGAAAAAAAATTATACAAAAGTATACAAAATTATACAAAAATCTAATGCAACACACAATGTTCAGATAAGATAAGATAAGATAAGATAAACCTTTATTAGTCCCACAAGTGGGAAATTTGCATTGCTACGGCAGAAAG
>JBBPCZ010084252.1:0-11529 GCA_037974445.1 Brycinus macrolepidotus | reverse complement strand
GAATCAAATTCCTTGTATGTGTTCACTCACATACTTGGCCAATAAACGCGATTCTGATTCTGATTCTGATTCTGATATAGCAGGAAAGAGAGAGAGGCCAACCTTTTTTTTGTATTTTAGCCCTCATTAATAGTGTTATATAAGCTGGAAGGGAGATGCAAGGTTTTGATATATGTATATATATTTGAATAAATAAATTAATTTATTTATTCATTCATTTAATAACTATTATTAAATGAATAAATAAGTGTATGTGTGTGTGTGTAATCAAGTACCTCATCTTTAATTTGTTTTGCAAAATATAACCAGTACAGACTACAGTATTTAAGTTCCTAGGTATTGTAATGTTTTTATTGTGCAGCTGTACAGTGTTATTGAATACTCGGTAGGAACCTTTCCCTGCCCTCAGTTATTCATTACCCAGCAGCTTTTCTGACAGTGACTGATCTCAGTTAACTGACTTTGTGTGGAATAAAAATAGTTTCCCCGAAATACAACAAAGAATTGGTCCCGTCTGTATCCCGACTCGAGGCCTACAGTGATGTAAACTCTACCATTTGTAACAATGGAGCAAAACTAGGCATGAAAACAGACATTAAACTAACAAGGCCGTGATCTGTTGGCTGTTTTTGTCCCCGTGAATACAGTGTACTTTGACCTGTAGATAACACGGCAGTAGAAGCCACACTTTAAGAGACGCTTTAGATCATAAGGTGCAGTGTTGCTGTACCACAGGTGTCCAGTCTTATCCACAAAGGGCCAGTCAAGCAGGAGCTCATCTGATTCCACTTTAATCAGCTGTTCTCAGTCTTCAGACAGTTGATTATTTCAGCTCCTGCTTTACAGTTGATCCAAAAGGAGCAGTCACAGTCATAATCAGTAGTCAGTTGCGGTCAACTGTGCTCCATCAAACCTTATAATCAATTAATAAAAAATGATTAATAAAACCATGCACACATTTTCATCTGAACAGCAAAGGACGATCAGTACGTAAACATTACACCCAACGCTATAGGGCGGAAATGTCTATAATTTATCATTTTTATTTTTGTTTTCCATAAAAGGCTATTGGTGGTCCTTTACACCAATCTGTGGGTTTTACAAATATTTAACTAATGAAAGGTGTTAAAAAGAGACTTGAGTGTCATGTGCTAAAGGAGAAGAGTGCAGGCAAATGGGGATTTTTTTTTTTTTGGGTTGCAGCAGTACACTGTATAGTGCCCTTTCTAGGGTGCCCGAAATATTTGTCTAGTTTGATTGTCCTGACTGTGTGTCCCTGAGCAGGGACATCTGAGGGGGATTTAAAGACTGGACCCTCCAGTCTTCACTACATATTCTTTTCCTAGTTGAGAGAAAAATGTCACTGTAAAGCCATTTGCCCGCTGCAGTAACACTCTCAGGTTAGTTCACCACCGTGTGATTCCACATCCTCATTTTGGTCTTGTTAGTGTCAGATGATTTAGTACCATGACAAGCCCCGACAATACAGATTGTGAAACGGTTCACTCACCAGCACGTTACTGCATGTATGACTAATCGCCCGCAGACATTTTGTTACACAGGCCCGAGCGAACAACCTTTGTTCAGAGGTTTTACCTGTTACCATTTCTATTACAGAGAATAGTAATACTAGAGAATACCAAATACATACAAAAAACAGTAAATAGTGATTTTATGTGCAGTATATCATTGTGTTCCTTGTGGAAGTCCAGTATTACTTGTAGTTTCCATCAGAAACCTGGTTTGACTCATTCAGTCCTTCATTAAATTAAATCCAAGCAATGATTGGAGGCATTGAGGAGAAATCTGGAACCGAACCTGTGTTCTCCTCACCAGCTCACAAAACATCAACTACTTTTATACAAACAAAACAAATCCTGATACTTTTACTGATTATTTGTTTGTTTGCATTTATTCTAATGTTAACTTTGCTGGCAGAAAGACAGATTAATTATCACACACTGAGAAAAATGACAACAGTTTGCATTATATATATATTATATTTGCATATGTGTATGTTTATATAAATGTATGTATATATATATATATAGGACGCCTGACCATTACACCAACACCATTAATGACATTGCATTCAAATCCATAGACTTTAATATGGAGTTGGTCCGCCTTTGCAGCTGTAACAGCTTCCACTCTTCTTGGAAGGCTTTCCACAAGATTTTGGAGTTTCTGTGGGAATTTGTGCCCATTCATTCTGTAGAGCATTTATGAGGCCTTCCCCAAACTGTGTCCACAGCTGGAAGCATGGCATTGTCCAGAATGTCTTTGTATGCTGAGACATTAAGACTGCCTTTCACTGGAAGTAAGGGGCCTAGCCCAAAACCTGAAAAAACAGATGTGTCCCAATACTCTTGTCCATACAGTGTATTTTCTCTTCAGATTGGGGTCTATTTTGATCTAGAATGGTGCTAAGCATCTAAGACCTGCTGATATGTAATCATAGAAGTCTGTGATGAAGGAAGTATTCAGTTTTTATTTTACCCGTTTCATTTCTAATTCAGGAATGTCACTTGACAAAGTGCTGCGTTTTTCACCTGTGAGACGCTGGTCTGAATTTCTGCTGCGCCACTGTGACTCAGCATTCCTGCATCACCTTCACGGCGGAGTTCCCTCAGGTGTGTTTCTAAGTATAACAACAGATGTAAACAGACGTGGACCATCAGCCCAAGACCGGTTTTTAGGGTAAGATACGTTACAACATGAAAGCTATTTACAAAACAAATGCCTGCAGACAAAAACTGCAGCCTTAGAAGGAAATACACTGTGACCATAATGGAATGAGCAGTTCAAGGAATATATATCACACATCTGATCAAAGAGACTAGTTCCTTTTACTTAGTCATATGCACTGAAGTAACACTTTGAGTTTGACTTTGCTGAGTCAGCGTCTACCGCTCTGTCTGGACACTCCACACATTGACTTCACACTCTTCCTATGCTAACAGATACTGGATGACTAAGATGTTCCACTACACTTCCATATTTAGTTACTCTGTGCTTGGCCACTTTTGACCAGGCACTTTTATACTCTCATTCACCTTTACAAATATGAACTTATCCAGAGCGTCTAACCTTTTTAATCCTGTTACAGATGAATGTAATGTTAGGACTCTTGCCCTAGGAATCGTAACAGTGAAGCTTGGTGGACTTGACTTGGTGGGCAATCAAACCCTAGTTTGTTGTGTGGATGGCAGCGATATTTCCTGGTGTTAAATATATTTTTTGCAATGGTAACTCATAATTCAGCCATTATTTAACCAAATGCTTCATATACTTCAGTCGTTATTTCTCTCAAGCAAAAAAAATACTTGTGTGGATTTAGGTTACTCATTTCTGAAGAGCTTTTGATGTGTCATTAATATTTACTGAATGACCAATGTTTTACATTTATTCCACATATTTTCCTCCATATACCTAGCATTCTTCATATTTTCTCACTTTTAACTAGCAGTGCTATTTACAAGCACTCTACATACTGGCAAAATTCAGTGTTTCCCCTACCATTAAATAGTCTGGATAACCTCCCAGTCAAACTCACAAGCCGTGCAGCCTGGGTGACACAGAGACTATAACTAGCAGGCTATTGCTTTCAAGTGTTCAGTTATGTGATATGTCCTCATTAGAGGCCAAAATAAGTTTGTCCATCTGCTTTTAAAAGTAAATAACCACCAAATTCGAATCCAAAGTCTAGCACAGTTCGTCATTAATGTAACTGTACAGTGTAACAGTGTACACAGGTGAACATGGAGTTGCTGGAGGAGCAGTGTCCAGCTCTAGTCTTCTGGCATTAAATCAGAGATTTTTGGTTCTTGAAGAAACAGTCAGTATTGTGGCTAATCGGCATATATTGCAGTGAACAGTCTAATGACCCTGAAATGGAAGATTCAGGCCATTTCATTGGAGTTATCAATGTAACAAAAATAATTACTCAAACACATATGCATGAATTGTCCATTTTATTTAAGCATTATAACTTCATCTCTTTTGAACATTTATTAGTATTAAGCTAAACATGTATAACAGTTTAGTTGCTGAAATAAAAAGGATTCTATTTGAGTCTTAAACAAAACCGTTAAGTAATACCAGAGAATTTCTAGTGAAGACAACTGGCACTTCATGGTTGATCAGACGCTGGTCACCTGGTTGAGTTGAAAATTAATGGGTTCATATGGACCTTTTTTTCTGCAGAATGAAAATTCCTGTGTGAAACCCCAGGAAATTATTTAATTATCATCGTCAGCTGTTTACCCCCATTCAGTAAGCACTCACTTGCAGGCGCCCTCTATAGTTTTCAGTATTTTTTGGTATAGAGAAACAGGAAGTGGCCAGGCTCCTCAGAAACTGGCTCTGGTAACACTGCACAGCCCTAAGGCCCTGGCACTCAGTGATGGCCAAAGTAGAGATGGGCCTTTCAGGCAAACCCACTGAGTGAACTATTACACCATTCTTTGAAGACTGTCAAGTTGGAATCCACAACAGAATCTTATGTACTACACACATTTTACCTAGTAATACACCTTACGCCCGGTAGTAAAGGGGTCTTCTTTTTTTTGGTTGTTTAATGGCGGTTGGCAAACAGCTTATAGGTGTATTACTGCCATCTTCTGACGATATTAACACTTCAAAGGCACCCATAACATTTTTTAAGGCAAGACGATAGTCACATAAACCATTCAGTGTTTTATAATCTAATGACTATTCAAATATTTGAAAATCATGACCCATCCCTGTTGCCAAGAGGTATTTGTTCGACTTGATCAACATTAAAATGCTGACATCAGTTGTTGGTAAGGACGGCATAAATAAGTTTTGGCCTATTATGTAAGGAATAATAGCACCTTTAAGGCATAAAAACACATGACATGGATCAAGGCCTTTATGAGCTGAGTCAAATATACCGGAACAAGGAAAAAAAAAATCTGAAAAGCAAGAATTTCCCAGAACTGGAAGTGAAAGTCAGCGGTGTAGCTCATTCACAAGTAAGGCAGGTTTGTTTTATAGAGGTGAGAATGGCAACGAACTACTGCTATGTTTAGACTGACATACCTTAAAGATTGTTATAGATCTGCTCCTCAGTGAAAAAAACTTCACATTAGTTTGTTCAGCTGACTAATTATCTACCTACTTAACAGCACGTAATACTTAAAAGGAACTGAATCACTCCGACAGTACATAATGATGCTGCAGATGTTTAAAGCTGGATATCTCTACTATAGTTTATTATGCATGTCCACAGCTAATGCGGGATTTTAGATCTTGAGTGTAATGCTCATGTTCGACTGCAAATCTAGAGTGAAATCTGTCAATTTATAGTAGTTTATATGCACACAAATCAGATGATCAAAAAAGACATGGAAAATCAGTAACAAGTTACATTAAAAGGTTTTGAGGAATTCAGTTTTAAATCCTTGCTGAATATTAATATAATATTGCATCATTTAGGGTAAGGGCAATATACTTTACTGTTAATGTGATTAAATTATACTCAAATACACATTTTTGAGCTTGTGGTGTAAACCATTGGTACCTTAAGAACGCAGATCAACGACCTGCTTCATTACTAAGAGGGCATAAATAGTTCATTTAGTTGTGTCAAATGTTGAATAAAAATCATTGTATTCTGAAATTTTAGGACTACATTTTTGTCTGTTTCAATGTATCAAAACTTCTGCAAAATACTGCATACCGTGCATTTAAGAATGTCTTTCAGTTACATATTATTATACTTTTGCCTTATCGGCCGTAATTTATGGCTGATTCATATCAGTCTGCCAAATGAGGAAACCAGTGAAAGTGAATGAAATGTCATGAAAATGGCATTTTTGATATGGAATGTATTAAGCGCCTGTGTGGACAAATCACTGGATGTAGTTAACTGGCCTGAGGGGACCCGTACGCTTTACTGTGAAGGGTGTCTGTGATTAAAGGTACAGTCTTCTGTGACTAGAGTGTTCTTGACCAGGTTCCTGAGCATGTGAGGTAGATTTTGAAGACAGTGAACTGGTTAAAAAGGGTGTCTGTTGTAAATTGAATATTGGGAAAAGCAGAACCAATTCTCATACTAAACAGAGAACAAAAAAACACTTCTTCATTGTTTCTTACCGTGTGGTCCTCAAAAAGAGGAATCATCTTTAAATCATTCTATATGATTTTTCCCCAGACCATGACAGGAACCTGGTATACCCCCTCCATAGTCCCCCAGCCAGATATACTACATTCTTATTTACTTATTCACAATGTCAATAATCAGGGAATTTTCCTTCAAAATAGAATCCAACACTGTCCCACTGACATTACGATTTTACCATTCTCAGTGTCTACCCATTAATATATCGGTCATACTTGTCAGATTATGTCCTTTTCTCTCTTTCTCCATCTCTCTCTTTACCCTCTCCCTCCCTCCTCCCAGCTTCTCGCTCTCTGTTTTGCTAGGCAGTGGGGATCCACACACTCTTCCACACCACGGCCTCTCTCCACATCTCCTCTTGCAGTGATGGACTCTGGAGGCTCCAGTGTCTTCCTCCATCTTTATCCTCCTCTTCCTCACAGTGCAGCCACAGACGCTTCAGAGGACTGGAGCAGGTGTGCTGGAGGAACTGACACCCCTGCAGAGAGAGAGAGAGAGAGAGAGAGAGAAAACGTCATTATTCCTGTTTTGTTTACCTTTGGCATTAGTGATGCATTGGTAGGAGAATTCCAGATTGATGCAAGTTTTGTAGTAAATGTAAATATTAGTAAATATTGTAGTAACAGCAGTAAAAATGCACTGGAAGCTATTCTTTTGATATAAATGACGCTTAAGTCCCCCTTTCCCCGGAGTGGTTCCAGAATGGCCAATTCGAGACCCCTTCTACAACTGAGGATCATTAATAATGACCCGGTTTTCTCTTGACCTTGCTGAGGTGCTGCCACAGGTGTAGACCTGTGAGTGCAGGTCGGTCAGAAATATTCTGATTAGAACCAAGAACTGATTAGAACTTCTATTCCTGTGAATGATAACCAGAGAGACACCAATGTGTAAGCAATATCCAATACTTTTCATGTGTATGACTGCTGATGAAACCTGGGTTAAAACAAACATATTTTCCTATAAGCTTACAGTTAAGGTCAAATGAGTAAAATGCACATGCATCATCAAACATTTGTTTAAAATATGTCAAATCTAAACATCTGTCCTATGCCAATATTATTTTTTGAGAAAATAACTGCTGATACCAATATAATTCCTATATCACTGCATCTCTAGTACTTACATTGCAATTTTTTTTTACAACACTTTAATAAGGTCTAGGGACTAAACATACGTGAATTATTTAAATGTCAAAATGTTACATAGCAGAAAACAAATTCAGTCAAATGAAAAAAAAAAACAAAAAAAATGGAGATTAAATCATTTAATAAAATAAATGGTTGGCTTATTTTAATGTGTCTAATCAGTATTTAATGCCAACACCACACTAGATTTCCATACTGTAAACAGGGCCGTAGCTGTCAGGATCAGGCATAACCAGATGATCAGACTCACCTCCTTACTGCCCCAGTACCAAACGGCCTGGATCTCGCTGTGGTTGGCCAGGGCCTGGCTCAGCTGATTCCTGCCTCCGGTGATGAGACTAACGACACCAGCAGGAATGTCTGAGGCCTGGAGAACCTGTGAAAAGGAAAACGAAACACAAGTCACAAAAACTGGCAAGAACCACATTACTGAATAAGCTTAACTTTCAGCAGCTTCAAAGTTAAGCACACTTATTAACAGCCAACAATAAAGCTAATAGGATTACTCAAATAACCCTTAATACTTAATTAAAAAATTCACAGATTACAATTATCTTATTAAAAGCTTTATGATAAAGTATTTTACAGTTACAAGAGGCTGTGAGTGGGTTGTTACTGTTATGTTTTTTATTTTAAAAAAATCAGATTCACTGATCAAATTAATTATTAGACCCTAATTGTTAGATTACTTGATTAAACATGAAGTAAAATATGAAGATTGCTTAAATGCTAATACTATTAATAATGAAAGCCCAGACCAAAAGCAAGCATCAAATGCCCTTCTGTTGAAAAGAACACACCTGAATGAAATCGAGAGCTGGAAGAGGGTATTTTTCACTTGGCACCATGATGACGGCGTTTCCCATGGAAACTGCGGCCCCCAGCAGGGACACCAGTGAGAGCAGAGGCTTAGCATCCGGAAGCACAACACCCACAACTCCTAAAGCCTCTGGGGCCGAGAGAGCCGAGCCGGTCTGCGGGAGTGGCTTTGGAGGGATGAGCACATGTTAGTATGGTGCTGCAGTGACTCACCTGGCTTTGTGGTGCTTCATGTTTATTGTAATGTTAGTTTCTATACAAACTGTGTTCATTTGTATAATTATTTTTGGTGTATAACATCAGGCCTCAAGGACTACATCTGAATATCAATATAAATGCTGTGCAAAATTCTTGTGCCACCCCTCATTTCTTCATAATTTGCCTCCAAAGATCCAGACTTTCTTGTGTTTCTAATGTAGTCTTGAGGAACAGTTCTCCAGGCTTCCTGAAGGACTTTCAGAGTTCTCATTTCCAGTCCAGTCCCTGAACCTGACCAGTTTCAGAGGAATGTTTTTGTTTGTTAAGCCACACAGTGACCTACGTATGAATCATTCAAGCAGAACAAAGACCATCTAACTTAAGTCCTGAACCAGTGAAGAAACAGGTGCAGATGACTCCAGATGATCAGGCAGTGATCAGTATACTGGTGGTGCTGAATGCTGAGTGGTTTTCTTTAATTTAATCTACTCAATATGCCAAAGTAGAAAAAAAATATAAAGAAATGAGGGGTGTTTCAAGACTTTCGCACAGCAATATATATATATTATGTCCACAGACACACAAACGCATACATACATATAGAATATAATAAAATAAAATAAATAAAAGGAAGTGACTATATTTTTTACATATATTAATTGACTGGGATCTAAAATATAAAAACACAAAAACTGAATTCTCTTACTGGCATTCCTGCAGGTTGTTTATCACATCGTGCAGCCCAATCAGAAAGCCTGGAGATGCTAAGCTCCACCTCCTTATCGGCCTCCTCGACAGAGAGACCTGTCTGAGCCTGGAGTGACGCAGACAAGTCCCCCCTTCTTTTCTCCAGACTGTCGGAGAGGGAGTAGAGGGACAGGGCCCGGGCAGCTGGGCTTCTCTTCATCCACCTGCAATCAAACACAAAACCAGATGGAGACATTAATAACAGACAGAGCAGACAGGAGCTTACCGAGTGCTCAGATAAACACAGGCAGTGACCTCAAAGAAGTCTAGGTTCGATACTCTTACTGTGAAAATTACAGTTATTTAAAATCGGCTTAAATTTGTTCTTCCCTGAAGACCACTTACATAGCTTGAGTGGGTTTATGTAACAAAAACGGTCTTAATTTATTTGTACATAATTGATTTACATGAATTTAGAATTAAACAGGCTGTTGCTTGCTGTGTCTTAAAGACTGATATACGTCAGTGGTCTGATTTGATTGGCTGTCCTGTATGAAGCAGGCTGACTTCTTACAACACTCTGTATAACTTCAGCGTGAGTGGGTGGGGCTAAACTGCTGCAGGTGGATAATGTAAAGTTCATAAAAACAGTGAATTCAAAACAACTGCTTAATTTCAGACCTGAACTGGATGGACTTGGGGAGGAACGATGGTGTGATTAGCAAAATGTTTTCATGTTTCACTCTTTCATTTCAAAAATGTGTTTTCCATGATAGTCCATTCCATGTGACCCGGGGTCAGATAAACGGAACCGTACCCTGGCTGGGCCTTCAGAGCGGCCTCCACAGCATTACGGACGTCTTTCCTGCCTCCGTCTGGACAGTGGGCCAAAACAGCGCCCCCCAGAGACCGCACTGCCCGACTGCAGCCAGAATCAGCCTTACACAGCTTACCACCGACCAAGTGAGAACAGGAGCGAGGGACACTAAGGGTGAGTGAGAGAGATAGAGAGAGAAAAAGAAAGAGAGAGGAATAGACAAAGAGCGAGAGAGAAAGAAAGGATTGAGTGGAGGGAGTTGTGTAGCAGTGACATCTTGTGGATAATCAGTGCATTCTAACATTTCATACAAACTACTTGTTAAAGGGGCTAAAAGGTGTGACCTGAGACAACTGAGAAAACATGTTATTGTTAATTAAATGTTAATTAAACCATGAATACATATTTGAACCTGCAGCTTTGTGGTCATCGGGTTCACAGTCAAGGGTTTTACCCACTAGGCTACTACCACCCTGTTCAACACAATGACAGTGTTCTTTTTTTTTTGGCCTTATCTTTCATTCTTTCTTATTGTACTGAGCATGTAATTGACAAAACATTGACTCAAGAATTTCCCTCAGAATAAATAAAGTTCTTTCTTATCTTATCTTTATCTGTGAAGTAAGTGCTGGTGTACAGAACACACACCTGGATGGATCAGAGCCTTCAGGCACCATGAACCCGGATGCTGCCGCGCCAAACGCACTGTAGTCCAGAGAGGTAGGTGTGGAGCGAGGCAGTGAGGGCGAGAGAGCAGGGCGCAGGAACTGATACACACCCTGAAGCACGGCAAACAGCTGAGTTAACCAGAGTTAGTCTCTCTCTCTCTCTCTCTCTCTCTCACAGACACACACACACACACAAACAGCACTGTGCTCCACATTCAGCACAGGAACAGTCAAATAAGAACAAGTACACTACAGTAAATAGGCAGGTATATTATAGCATGGACTTCAGAATAAGAATCAGAAAACTTTATTGATCCCGGAGGAAAATGCTTGCGGATTTGAACCGGGGACCTCTTGATCTGCAGTCACATGCTCTACCACTGAGCTATACCCCTGTCAGTCCTGTCAGTCCTCACCAGAAAACACTGCATCTACTGTTGTATGCACAAGTATGGGGCCCCTGGTCAAATTACATATTTTGTTCTGAAATAAGCGAAAATAAGAGACTCATTTTTGTGTATTACAGATGTAGGTGAATGTAGTGTTGGGAGTCTTGCCCAAGGACTCTGTTATTAGTGTAGGGTAGTGTGGCATCCAGGTTAGGAACCAAACCCCACTCTCCTGCTTGGAAGGCAGTGATGTTGTCCACTACTCTAACCAACCACGTATTCAGCATAACTGGTCACATTTTATATTTTGTGTTTGATATTGTCAAGTAAGTTAAACCGACACTGAACAGGAATTGTGCACTAAAATTTGCAGTCAAATACCATATTTAAATGTGTTTTCTATAGTGGCTCATACACACACACATACACACACACGTATAGAAGATAGAGAGTAATTACAGAGCCTCTTACCTCTCTGCCTCCATCAGTGCAGTTCCCACTGTCTCTCCGTCCACACTGAGGGAGCGAGGGGTCCGTCACAGAGTGACTGTTCACCCACACTGAGCCCACACACACTCTACAAACACACACACACACACACACACACACACACACACACACACACACACACACAAACACACACACACAAAAAATAAGG
>JBBPCZ010084231.1:0-11530 GCA_037974445.1 Brycinus macrolepidotus | reverse complement strand
CACCTAATTACCTCAGGCCTTCCTGACACAGGTGAGCCTTGTCTGACTAAATTGCAGTGAAACTAACCTAACACCTCGACAGCGTAAGCACACAACAGAGTAGCTGACTAGAACAACACAGTCTAAGTACACAAAATAGCAGTTCAGTTAAACAACAGGCAGTACAAACTTAAGCAAGCTTACCAGAAGAAGGAAACAGCTAAGCAGACCCTATAAGCACACATTTCAGTGATAGAAGGTAGCAAATGCTGGAGAATAGGTGAGGTGTTATTAAAAAAGATAAAAAATGGTTTAGTACCTTCAGAAGCCTTTCTGTGCCAACAATAATGCTTTCTTCTGACTTTCAAATAGTTTAAAACTGAACTTGTACTGACAGAGTATTCATAAAATTTACAGTCACCATAGAGCTGTGACATAATGTCTTTATATGTGTTAATAAATCATACACAGTAGTAAAATATGTAGTATAGTATAGGTTAGTGTAGTATAGTATAGTATAGTAGAGTATAGTACAGTACAGTGTATTATGGTACAGAATAGTAAAGTATATTATGGTATAAATTAGTATATTAAAGTCAAAAATATATTAAAGTTAAACAGTCATAGAACTTTCTATTTGAATCATATCATTCAAGGACAAGTTAAAATTACTTTAAAAATATCTTTAAACGAGAAACAAGTAACAATGCCACTGTTCTACAAAACAAAGTGACACACAACTGTCTACCAAATGATGCACAGTGGATGCCCATTATTATTATTATTATCATTATTTTTATTATACTACCCAAACCTGCAAATATATACATATGAAATAAAATGTATATATATATAATACAAAACCCTTAAAAAGCACTTGTTTTTTTATATTAAGCCACTTTAGTTCGTGATTGTTAATACTAATAGTGTCCCATAAAAACTATAGTTGTTTTTCACATTTATGAGGCTTGTGAGAATGAAGGTCATAAACAGCCCTGCTTAAGGGACTGTGGATGATGTGGTGGACTGAAGCAAGAGATGGCAATTACAATTACATACCATATAATTACAAAAAACAGTGAATGAAGTAGTCATTAAGTAATCATTAAGATTACATTTTCTCATGTGAATTATATAAATGTATTCTAAATGTATTATGAAAATGTTATACAACAGAATACATTACTAAGTAAAAATTTAGGACAGTATATTCAGTATTCAGGCATCCCAAATTCCTGCCTCCATAAAATATTCCCAAAAAAGTTTGTACATAGAAACTATTATATACTGTACATACTGAAACATGTTTAAACTAATTTGCATGGCCCAGTGCAAGCAGTATACTGTAGATTCAAGGTTAGTGCATATTCACACATTTAAGAACATGAATCTTAAAGTTTATAGTCAGTAATGGCATTTCAAGCAAGCAACAGCAGCGCCAATACGGAGCTTCCACATTCTCAGTAAATGCTTCAAAGCTTTATTATGAAGCCTAATTATTATCTTTTATTTACTGCCTGATTTTTGGATTTCCATTTGCCTTTGTCTGGCCACGTCTGAAAATTGGTTTTGAGCGATAAAATGTTTTAAATACTCTTAAATAACTCATGAATTTCTCCCTCCGGTAATGCCCTGTGTTAAAATATGAATACTCAAATTTACCGGTAAAATAAAATAATGAGGCAGACAAAGAAGAAAATAGGAATTGATTTTGTAATTTAAAAAAGCCTGTAAATTGGAATGACTGTAAAGATGTCACTCAGATGAAACAGTGGCTAACTGGCCCAACACATGACGAAGGATGCAAGACCAGACAAAGACACAGAGGCTACGTATACATGAGATAAGACTAGAAACCCCAGGGAAAGGAGGTGTAACAAACTAGATACAGGTGAACACAATAATAAAGAGGCAGGGCAAGAACAGAGACAAAGAACATCATCAACAACAAAAGCTCATGGGGATAATAATAACAAGACTGGACAACACAATCAGAAAAAAAAGGCGACATGTTTCACCAAATATGGGCTGCAGTGGATGACCAACAAAAATTTATAGTAAATATGAGCAAACACACGAACTGGGTAAAAGGAATGAAAAACAGATTCCAGGCTGATAATGTATGTACAGAACTCAAAAGTATTCCATGAATGTTGTTGGGTTGGTTGTGTTATCAAAATGGCACTTCTATAGAAGTTGTTAGAAGGACTGTTTTTCATTATAACTGAATGAAGAACTCCTTCATGGTTCGCACATACATACGCCAATAACTGAATTCTGGAAGCAAACAGTAGGAATTATTGCAAATGCCTTAATCATTAGAATGATGTATGAAAAGAGCTGTATAAACTGATTATTATTGAAAAACTGATTTTCAATGATAATCAGTTTTGAAGTGAATATATAATGTAGCTGATATACTGTAGTAGTTTTCACAACTGTTCTTTTCTACATTTTGATCCACTTTAGTCAATGAAGAAAAAAACAAAATCAATAAATGAAGTACAAAATAAAGAAACTTATGTAAAAGAATATATTGATAATATAATTCAGTTTCTATTGTCACAGCATTGCTAAATATTTATGTATTTATTTTTTTATTGGGGGCCTGTTTGCATATAAAAGTATAAAAGTATTTCATGCAGGGTTTTAAAAAAAATCTGTGCAAAACTCTATTTTATAAACAAATTCAATTAAGAGTTTTCTTAATTAAGTAGCTTGCTTAAAAAGATTAATCCAAAATGCGTTAAGAACATTTTCTTGCAGATTAAGGGCTTTTGCATAAAGTAGAAATTAACATGAAATTAACAGAATTAACATGATGTTTGATCAGCATTGCTGAAAGGTGATCAATACAGGTACTTTTCAGTCTTCAGCTAAACCGACTTTCTTCTAAATACTACAAGTGCCACAAGTGTCAACATATTATTATTACAATTTCAAACTCAGTGGTGTAAAATTAATTTAAGATTAACCCTAAAATAAAGTGTTTCCAAAATTTCCAAAAACACATCTACAATGATGCTAGTTTCCTCTAGAACCACAAAGGATTTTGCTAAGCATCAAGCTGGCAGTAGTATATATTTCGATATTATAGAAGGGGATGTGGATAACTTTCAGTGCACCGAGGAATGAATGTTTCTGAAGGAGTCGCTATAAAGCTACTATGTAAGGCAAAAAAAAGTGACATTAATGTATGTTACAAACTTCAAATATGAATAAAATACACCACTGCTAGCTAACAAAAGTGCAAATTGCGCTAGTGAGAACTAGCATAAACACAGATATTGAAGTAACATAATTTTGCCTGCATGCTGTAGTTTTTAAAATCTTTCTGTAACCTTTAGTCATCCTTGTAATAGGCAGTGGGGTTTATCTTTTATGCTATCACTACACAATCAGCCAGTTCTACCAGCACAGTGAGCTTGCAGCTTTTAGACCTACTGTCTGTCTATGAGATGTTGAGATTCCAGCGGAAGTGTTGACAGAATCGCCAGAATCTATAAGAGCATCTCAGGCACCCAGAACTTGAGAGAACTGCGTGAACTGCCAATGACATCAAGACAACTGGAACAACTGATCTTTTCAGTTAACAAAATAACTTGAGAGCAGGGTCTCCTAATCCTGCTCCTGGTGACCCATATCACATCTTAGTGAATTACAACAAAGAAAGAACACAAAGAAACACAAGTTACATGAGCAGTTACAGGCTTATTTTAAATCTTTCCTTCATTGGAAAAAATAATAGACATAGTAAATAAACAACACAGTTGTTTTATTCTTTATATCAGCATTTTTAAAATAACTTTATATCAGGCTTTAGAACAGGTGAGAGTACAGAAAAAGCTTTGGTAAAGGTAATCAGTGACCTCAGATGGAATACTGATGAAAAATTATCAATTTTCCTTCTGCATTTGATACTGTAGATCAATGGCTGTACATGTATCCAACTGTAAAAGTCCAGCAACAGACTGTACCGGCTGCTTGACCAACTCGGGCCAGTAGAAGGAGGCAAGGAGCCGATCCTGTTTGTTTAGGAGGCAGTCTGTTACATCTCTCAAATCCCTTTTCTTTCGTTTCTCTCTGTAGTCTCGACTTTTGGCTCTTGTTCTCCTTTTGAGTTCTAGAAGTCTCTACTGGTGCTCTTCCTCCTTCTCTGTTTTTTCTTTATTGTGTTCAGCTCTGGAAAAGTCAATTTTGTGACCTTTGTTCTCTTGTGACAAGTTTTGGACATCTACCTCGATTCAGGTTTCAGCTCCTTTTAAACCCACCTCCAGTGAACCCACCATGTATCAGCTAAGTGACTCCACAACTTGGAGTAATCCACCACATTGCACAACACATCAGCCTGTTAATGGTTTATCCAACTTTCACAACAACTTCTTGCCATTCAGTGAAGATGTCTGAGTATATGAAACCATGACATTTATGATAAACAGGCATGTGACTCATGTGATTTTCAAAGAAATAAAAAAACAGTTTAAATATAATACACATTTTTTTAAAATATTTAGAAGAATACTTTAAGGATGCTTGTTAAATTAACTATGTCAAAATCAGCTCATGGTGTGTAAAGAACTTAAAAAGCTTCTTTGAAGTCCCTGTTAAAACCTGAGTAGACGGATAAATCAGCATGAAGAACCAGTTATTTATCTTAGCATCTTGTTTTAAAAAAAAAAATAAAAGAAACCTGTTCAGTTCATGGTCATCATTCAATCTCATACAATAAGCGCCCTCCACAATTATTTTCACCCCTGATAAAGGTGTGTATGAAGAATTAAATTAATTATTTATATCAATTATTTATTAATTATTTATATCAATTATTTTTTTGTGAATAATATAACATCACAATGAAAAAAGGAGAAAAACCCAACCTTTAATTTGAGTACATTTACTCAGTGGGGGAAAAAAAATTCCACATTAAGAAATATATTTTTACATGAAATCTTGTGTGCCACAATTATTGACACCCCTGCTGTTAATACTTTGTTCAACCCCCTTTTGCCAACAGCACAGCACTTAATCTCCTGTAACATTTCACAAGTTTGGAGAAAACAGAGAGAGGGATCTTTGACCATTCCTCTTCGCAGTGATCTCTCTAGATCGTCCAGAGTCCTGGATACTCTCGCTCACTCCACAGGTTTTCTATGGGATTTAGGTCTGGGGGCTGAGACAGCAATGGAAAAAGTTCATTTTGTGTCTGGTGAACCATTTCTGTGTTGATTTGGCGATATATTTGGAGGCCACCAGATTTTTATTTAAAATGTCCTGGAATTTCAAAGAGTTCATGGTGCCACGCACTCTAACAAGGTTCCCAGGGCCGCTGGAAGAGAAACAGGCCCACAGCATCACAGATCCTCCACCATATTTAACAGTGGGCATGTTGTGCTTTTCTGCATATTCATCTTTTGTTTTACACCAGACCCACCTAAAGTGTTTGTTGGCAAAAAGCTCAATATTAGTCTCATCTGACCAAAGCACACGGTTCCAGTTAAAGTCCCAAGGCGCCACTCTTTGCTGCAGTTCTCTAACAGTGAGATTTCGAGAATTTTTTACCTTCCTTACCATCCTCCTCACTGTGTGTGGTGGGAAGATAAACCTGGGTCCTCGTCCAGCCTTGTTTGTCATAGTTCCAGTTGTTTAAAACTTTTTAATTATTGCTCTGACTGTGGATATGAACAAGTTTAGGCAAGTAGCTAGTTTTTTGCAGTCATATACACACATTCTTATCAGGGTTGCCAGTAACTGTAGAGGATGCTGTAAATAAATAAATAAGCACTTTATTACAGGGGTGTCAAACTAACAGTCCTGAGGGTCAGTGTCCAGCACTATAATCAAATGTGTATACCAAAAAAAAAAATTAATTGTAATTGTATTCAGTATTGAGTAAAATATACATATTTATAATATTTTTTACATTATTCTGTTGTGTTGTTTGTGCCATAAAAAAAATAAATCCTTGATGCCAGAATGTCAAGTGACAGAAGCCAAGGGCACCACAGGGTCAGCAACATTCCATTTAGAAAAAGTGAAACCAGAAACAAGATGTAACTTTTTGTAACATAGCTGGGGTGCTTGTAGACCAGTTTGACCTGTTTCTGGAGGATCGCCTGATCTTTTTGATGTTTGTTACACGCTGCTGAGACACAGCCTTCCGGTCAGTCTAGCTTTTGCTGTGGACAGATTCAGATCTTGAGTGCAGATTTTGTTGATTTTCCCTGGAAGTCAACATCAGTAACTCCAGCATATTAACATCCATCCAAACATCTTGGACCAAGTCCATCATGCAGGGTGATGCCGCATCTGTGACCAGCACTTCATTAGAAAAAGTATGGGTTCCCTTGCAGAGAGATAAACATGCACCATATGTTTGTGGGTGTGGGCTTGCAGGCGTTCATACAGTAGTCAAGTGGTGTGGTAACATGACTGTAAATTAAAGTGCAATCTTACTGTTCACTGGTATGTTACAGATAGTTAGGGATTGGGTTGTCATTTTGTCAGAGGGTCAAGTTAGGTGCATTGTTCTTGCTTTTATCCAGCTTCTGCATCCATATATTACCATCTATTAAATGTCCATTATATGTACCTACTACGTACATGGTACCATTTAATTTTACGTATTACAGTACATACAATACTGATCCGATACTCAGTATTGGTATCAGTCCGAGACAGTTAAAAATACAGTTAAACTATAATGTAAAAGTTTTTAGCAACTAAACTTTGAGCAAGATACCGTAAAGAGAGACAAATAAGCGAGGAAATATGTAACACAGATGAGCAGCAGGGCTGTATCTCAGATGGCTCCCTACTCCCTACATGGGTAACTAATTAAAATACAGGCTGTTGCAGTGTAAAATATGTCTAACAAAGAGCCACAGGTGATTCATCCATGTGTGCAGAACTCCATAATACACTGTGCACTGTAGGGGATAATAAACTGGATTATTATAACTAACATAACGCCCTCTAGAGAAAGTAGAGAGCCATTTCAGGTTCAGACACATGTAACATTCACAGCTTAGTTGTTGAAGAGAGGGTAAAAAGACATAAAATCAAACTTGTACTGGTATCAGCAGATACATAAGGTTGCAGTATCAGTACCGTATCGAACATGAAAAAGTGGTATTGTGTTTGATTGTTTGTCCAATTTTTATTACAGAGAATGTTATTACAGTAAATATATCAATTAATAAGGATTGAATATCTGTACTAGAAAATACAGAATACACTGTGGGACCATTTTTAATTTTTGTCACTTGTGTCTGTAATCAGGTATGCATGCATTTACTGAAGCAGCTTGGTAGTATTTACCACTAATGTGTATCTTCTTAGCATTACATGCTGGTATTTCTCACATTAGTTACTCTTTATCTACGTACTGAACTATGCCCCAGTATTAGTTGTAACAACTATGTAATTACACATTAAATTCTGACTAAGTACATATGTACCTGGTAGTTTCATGTGTTACTATGTAGTTGCATAGCATGTACCAGGAAATTACTTGCAATTACTACATATTCACCTATTAAATACTCAGCATTGACCACACTGTAAAAGTTCTTCTGAATATTTTTTTAGAATGATCTGTGTAGATCATACCAACCAAATACCAACCAAAGTATCTGTGATCTGTTTACTACCTTAACCTGTAATACATATTTTTGTATTCTGATTACATAACACTGTTATATTTGCTCAGTTTTTTGGCAAGTCTGGTAAAATGTACATAAGTAGTAATGTGTATTTAGAATACAGAACTTAATGTCTAATGTCTATGTGTCTATGTTCAAAATGTAACATGGACTATAAAGTATTCTGAATGTAAATACATAAATACAAATACTATCCACAACTTAAAAAAATAAATCATATTTATTGATATTTATAGACTTTTATTGTGTTGTGTCTACACCATGTAGGAAAACTAGGCAAAATAGCAAAACAAAGCATACCACCGGTTGAGCCACATTCCATTTTGAAAAAAAATGAAAGCAGCTTGAAGAGCGTCTGGGAGCTGAAACTTCAAATGCTACCGCACATAGCTGGGATGTCTGTAGACCAGTTTGAGCTGCTTTTGGAAATGCACACTTATCACTGATTGGTGGAGAGTTAATGATACCAGTGAAGGTTAGCAAAAATCCTTTGGGAAAAAAAAAAAAAAAAAGGGGGTTTATCGAACTTTTTTAATATTTTGAAGAATACTTTTACAATACTCATCAACAAAAAAACAAAAAACAAAAATTCATGTGCTCCATTTGTTGGGTTTATGACCCCCACTCCAGACCAAATCAACCATCATGGACCACCCGCATGTGCCCCCGCCCCCACCCCCCCCACCCACCCCCCCGCCCAACTCACACATACTTCAACAGAAACTGTTACTTTTACCACTGCTAACTAAAGACTCCTGCCCTCCAGGCCAGTTTGACCACCATGGATCTCCGGCACGTGCTGCCCACCTTCTAACCAAAGCTACTACTCAGACACAGACTCAAAAAACAGCTGCTTTTAAAGACTCCAACTAATCCTGCTTTGGCTAAGTAGTGACTCCACACTTTCGCCTCGTATTGTTACTCATCTCCAGTTCTTGTGTTATTCTTCTATTGTCCCATACTATATGGTGTCGACCAGAGGAGGATTGGTTCCTCTTTTAAGTCTTAGCTCCTTATGAGGTTTCTTCCTCCAGTTTTAGGGAGTTGTTCTTTGCTTCTACATACAAGGATTTTTTCTTTAGGACTGGTCAGAATACGGTCTCTTTTTTTTGATGTAGGAAATGTTTCAGATATTGTTAAATAACACTACAAATGGATTCTTTACAGTATTTTGATGGATCTGCAGCTAGGAGTCCTAGGAGGCCACATATGTTTCAGATATTGTTAAATAACACTACAAATGGATTCTTTACAGTATTTTGATGGATCTGTAGCTAGGAGTCCTAGGAGGCCACATACAGTGACGATAACAATTTTTCAAGGCAAAGAATTTAGGAATTAATTTCCCTTAAAACTGTGAAGAAATGGCTGCAATTCCTACATGGTTCACCATATATGATCTACAGTGTATCTTTAGTATTAGAAGGACACCCTCATCTCTATCTCCGTTTGGTCACAGGTATCTTTGCTCTTAGGAGGGGGCAGGACCTTCACGTGATGAAGACTGTAGGGTATGAAACATTCATTAGAGGCAAAAGGTGACAGCACAGGCTGGCATTCCCACATTCTTGGCAGAGAAAATCTTCTTCAGATCGAGGCGACACTCCTTCAACAAAATTTTAAAGGTAATTGAAGAAATTTGATGGTCGAACACTTGTAATCTTCATTATAACATGATAATTATCTTAGCAACTGATTAGCTCTTAATACTTAACAGTGCAGATTGTTAGGCTTCATCAAAGTCTTTCCATGCAAGATTTCGTATAAATAAACAGATCAAAAGGGAAAAGAATCATTCCTGAAATAATGTTTATGGTTGTACTTTTTCCTGCATATTTAGTTTTAGTGTTACTGTTGCTGATAAAGTTCAACATCAAAGCCACTTTATTTGTATGTTGTTTTAGATTTATTTCTTGTATTGTTCTTGAATTATGCGAAAAATGGTGATTAGAAGCATTTCCTACTTTCATTTTTATTGCTAAAGCTTTCGAAGCACAAAGTTAGTCCACATTTTTCAATGGATAATCAAGTACATACAGTTTCATGCAAAAAGTCTGAACACTCTTGGTAAAACTGCATCTTATGTTGATTTTTATGAGTGAATATTAGTCAGACTCAGCTCTTCAGATCAGCTCTATGTTCTTTCAGCACAGAAACGTACCTATAAGATTTTTTACAAAACATAAAGGAATTATCCTCACCTTTAAAAAAAGATTTTTCAGATAAAAAGAACTGGTACAGCAGCCATCTATGGCTGGGAGGCCAACAGAACGCAATTGGCTTAGCTCCCTGGGTGCACAGGCCCCCCTACCCCATCACTCAGCACCATGCTAGCTGACGTCACAGAATTGGCAGTTAGTGTTTTTCTCCAAGTGTATTTCGCTGTCCAATGAAGTTCAAAAAAATGTGATGGATATCCATGTGACTTGGAGGAAGCACATGTTTCAAATCTAATGAGTTAACAATAACAAAGAAAAACATTACAAGCTAGACTTGTTAGCTACATAATGGAGCCACATTTGTTTCAAAAGAATTGAGGTAAAGTGTTGTTGCTAAATGCTGATGTTCCCTTAAAGGATAATTGTGGGACATGAGGACTTAGTGGTAGGCCACTGCCCTACGAAAAGACCTGCATTTACTGATGTTAGGGTACTTTTCAGTTTGCCAGCCAGCAGAGGCAGCTCAGTTAATTCAGTGCTTTTCTTTTGCAAATTGTACATCTAATGTAATGAATGATCCACGAAACATGTCATAGTATATTAAATTAATATACAATAAGCCTAGTGTTTTCCTGGTGGGTATAAACTGTTTACAGTAGACTACACCAAAGGCATGGGGAATTTTAGGGATGTTTGACTAATATGTGAAACTGACATAAAAAAGAAATAACAAAGAAATAATTACATTAAGAAATAATTAACACAATTATTAATGAAACGGTGTAAAGACATTCAAGACATTCAATCTGCACATGGTAAAGAAAATAATAATTATGAAACTGAAAAATCCCTTTTGTAAGGACGATATTTTTGGCACAAGTAAATTTTTTAGACATGGCTTTAAATATTTCTTTAACATTATGAATAATGTGAAATAAACACTCGGAACTATTTCTGCTAGGACTTTACAGGGATTGTTGACAGTTACATAATTCTCATCATTGAATTAAACTGTATTTTAAAATCAGTTATACGTAACAAGTGAATGCAGATGTTTTAGCTCTTCTATTAGCATATTTGTAGTTCTTACATAATATTACATTGTAAAATACATCATGTTTGTGAGAGTACAGCTATACTAGGGCAGTTTGTCGAGACCACCTACACCTACAACAAACACGTTTTTGCAGTCAACAAACCAATTTTTCTTGATTTTTTTCTTTATTTCCATTTTTCCTTGTAGAACACTTTTAGTTCCAAAATGCCATATTGCATGCATGTCATATCTAAGATCTAATTGCATATCTAAGATCTAAAGTCTGGAGAATGAAAAAGCTATTAGATCAAGGTTGCTTTTGACCAGTTGGGTAGTCAGATTCAAAAACAATACATTTAGGGAGAAGTAAAACATTGCTTGTAGGATTCATGGAGCACGCTTTATTTGGTAAGTCTCATATGATGATTAATAAATTAATTTGACTGGTTCATTTTCGTCTATTTCCACAGGTACCACCACCAGACACATCGTGTTCAGGTCATAAACTGGTTATTCCTGCTGATCAGTCACAAACATGGTGGTGTGATTTCATGTGAATGTTAAACAACAATAATATGTAAAGATACAATGAAACACTATACTGAACAATATAATGTACAATAATATACAATCTACAATATGAATATGCAATATAGATATATATTTATAAATGTAAAGATAAATATTAATATATG
>JBBPCZ010084220.1:0-11531 GCA_037974445.1 Brycinus macrolepidotus | reverse complement strand
ATATAATATGGACAAAAGTAATGATGACATATTATATGGACAAAAGTAATGGGACGCCTGACCCCGTGAAAACCAGCGGAGACTCAGAGCGCTGCGTGCTGCTCCCACCCCAGCACAAAAATGCAACAAACTTTCAAAATAAAAGGATTAAAAAAAATGCATTAACGCGCGATAAATTAATTGTCGGCGTTAAGTAAATAATGCGTCAATGCGATAATAACGCGTTAACGTTACCAGCACTAATACCAACACTTAATCAATGAAAATAGGAAACCTGTTGTTTGTGTGTGTGTGTGTGTGTGTGTGTGTATCTATTTATCTATATCTATATGTTTGCAAAAAAAAAGAACAGAATTCCATTATGTCACAGAAACAGAATTCCATTATTACGTCACAGTAGTAAATAAAAAGCATGCACCATCATCATCCAGCTCATTGTCCTCCTGACTGCTCCTCCTACTGATATCTACTGAAAGACTACTGCGTTTGTTTACCTGAGTGTTACTATTTACTATCAATTCTTTTTTTTACATTTATTATATATTATATTATTATTTCACTGAAATAGTTCCGTGATCTACACAAAAAGAACTACGGTATGTGATATATCAGTATATTTACCTAATCGATTTGTTACATAGATGTAAGTGGTGTGTTCTCTTTTTTCTTAACTTTTTTATTTAACTTCTGAACTAACGTAAAAAGGAATGCAGGAGAAATGTAAAAAAAAGAACAGTATTTGTTCTAAGCGGGACTGTGTGGAGCAGACTCCGCCGGTTCTCCTCAGTTAGTCGGTCCAGCATCTGGATGATGTGGAGTTTGTCTGAGGACTGAAGATGCTCAGAGACCTTCAGGTTCTCCTCAGAGTGAAGAAGCCTTTTTTCTCCTCCCCGGGTTGAAACATGTTGTCTGAGCTCTTGGTGTCCTGTTCACTTTTCACAGCCGGAGAATTGGAGAAGACCATGAAGGACTGCACGACTGCACTCTCCCCAATGGCCTCGCTGTATGTGGGGGACCTGCAGCTGGACGTGACCGAGCACCTGCTGTTCGAGAAGTTCAGCCCTGCAGGACCCATCGCCTCTATCCGGGTGTGCAGGGACCAGCTGACCCACCGCTCGCTCGGATATGCCTATGTGAACTTCCTGCAGCCCAGCGATGGTGAGCAGTGTGTGTGGGACAGGTTCCAGTAGCTTTCTGTCTGGAAAACAGTGTAGAGCTCCTCACATGGACCCACCACACTCAGCACCTACTTCCACACTCTCTAATATAATGGAGTTACAGAGGAGCTACTTTAGGTCTCCAAAAACCTTTCAGTTGATGGTCTGCTTGTAAATGAGATGTTTAAGTGTTTAAGTTTAAAGAACCTCCACAGGGTTTAAGGTTCCACACCAATTCAGGTTTTTTCCCTGAAAGCTTGAATCCAAACCAAGAAGCACTTAGAAACCTTTATTGCTGGTTTCTCCTAACATGAGTCTACGCAGTCTGGAATTAACGACATTATACTTATACTATAATTATACCGGAATTATATTAGAATCGCATGACTGTGAGATACTATTTCGACCTCATTTTGTTTTCATTATGTGTTCATCATGTCACATCTCATTATTTCATTATAACTGCACTAAAGTAGAGTTTAGAGTTTTGTTTGTAGATCTTATAGTTCACTTTGGAAGCTGCAAGCATGTGGAGACAGAGTGGAGTGTGACCTTTAACTTATTTTTCATTTCAAGTTGAATAACCATATGTGGCATGTAAGTGTTTGATACTGTACTGGGACCTTCATCCCCAGACCTGTTAGACTTCCGTAAAACCTATTAAAACTAGACTAAATGTTATTTTCACTCATACAACAGCATTGCCTTCTACCATTCCAAGACTGGAGCTGCATCCAAAACCCATTATTATTATTATTATTGAATAATTGTCATGTAAACTTTTAATAATGTAGTACTTTGACATACTGTTTATTGTGGCAGGGTGTGGTTTTGTATTCAGCTGAGCTTCAGTCCATGTCCATGAGATGGTTGGATCTAATGAGATGTGACGTTCTTCTTCCTTTCAGCTGAGTGTGCTTTGGATGCCTTTAATTTTGATCTGATCAATGGCAAACCTATGCGAGTTATGTGGTCCCAGAGAGACCCCACTCTGAGGACGAACGGCATCGGCAACCTTTTCATCAAGAACTTGGAGAAGTCTATTGATGATAAAGCTCTTTACGACACCTTTTGCACCTTCGGGAAGATCCTGTCCAGCAAGGTGAGCAAGAAAGCTGGAAGCTGGAGTGGGTTTGGTGGGCTGTGTGCTTGGATGAAGTGTGGATTTGTATTTTAGAGCCTGGTGTCAGACTAAAGTCTCTGTAACTGTGAGTGTGAGCAGTTTGTGCAGGTGTTCTGTGTGTTTGACGGCTGCACTCATGGCTGGTCTCTGTCTTGTAGGTTGTGTGTGATCAGGACGGCTCTAAGGGCTTTGGCTTTGTGCATTTTGACTCAAAGGAGGCTGCTGAGAGAGCCATAAAAGGACTGAACGGCATGCTCCTGAACGACCGTAAAGTGTGAGTGAAAAAATGATAGTTTTACAAATATCTGCCCATTAGCCGACTACAGTTTAGCCCAGCCCATCCCACTTACACAGATTACCCCACTCATTTAGACTCCCTCATTATAGAGTGTGTTTCAGCTCAAACTGCTTTTGAACAAGACACAATACACAACACCCAGTTCATTTACAAACTTCAGTCTTATAGCCACAGTCATAAAAACAAGTTGGAAAGGGAGGTTGGAAAATGTTCATGAAAACAATTATAAGCAGACAAGAGTGAGAAAAATAAAATACAAGAAAAAGTGGGATATTTAAATATTAAGTTGGTATTTCAGCATCAAGCTACAGTTGTGGTAAATTTACCAACATACAATAAAGGCACCTTATGACAGTATTTACACTGTGTTAATATAGATGGATCAGTATAGCAGAACCTGATCTAAATCTGTATTCAGTCTCTTTCAAAGCTGTCACTGACAATGAGAGCATTTTTTAAACAGTTTAATAAAAGTTTACTTGTGTTTTTATTAGATTCATCTGCCACTTCAAATCTCGTAAGGAGCGCGAGGCCGAGATGGAGGCCAGAGCTGAGAAGTTCACCAATGTGTACATCAAGAACTTCGGAGTGGAGATGACTGATGAGAAGCTGAAGATGATCTTCAGCAGATTTGGTGAGGATCTCTCATCCTCAGGTGGAAAGTAAAGCTGAACTTGTAGAACGAGTGAAGTGTGTTTCATACTTTGCTCCTCTTGCTTGTGTTCCAGGTTCCACACTGAGCTCCCGTGTGATGAAGGATGAGAACGGGAACTCTAAGGGCTTTGGCTTCGTGAACTTTAAGAGGCATGAGGACGCTCAAAGGGTGGGTGTGTTAGTGAACACTTGTATGACCTGGTTAAAGCATTACTTTAGGGAAGAAATTACATTTAACAGCCCAAATGGAGTCAGTCACACAAGACATGTTTGGTGTTTGAAGTTTGTTTCTTTAATGTTTCAGTGAAGATACGAGGCTAATAAAGCTAACAAGTAATGACAGTGTATACCTCACTGATTAGCTCATCACTGACTGTTCAATCTGTACACCTAAATAACAGTTTTGGTGTGTGTGTGTGTGTTTTGACTGTGTGTTGTTCTCTTCAGGCCGTGGATGAGATGAATGGAATGGTGATTAATGGAAGGCGGGTGTTTGTTGGCCGAGCTCAGAGGAAAGAAGAGAGACAGGCTGAGCTCAAGTTCAGATCAGAGCAGATGAAGCAGGTCCACATGACCCACTACCAGGTAAAACTAACTCACACTCACACCCTTAAAAAGACATTATTTGAAACACGCACACACTCCTTCATACACAGAACCTGCTTACCAGAAGAAATTTCACAAAGCAGGATTTCTTAAGTCTAATGTTCAGCCTGACTAACTGGAAAAGGGGGGAATGACAATCCTACTGGTCTTTCAGTTAAAGTAAACTGGCCAATTGAAACGCTCCTCAGGTAAAACCACATCACACACAAATACACTGATCTACACAAATATTCCCCAGACACTCTCATTCAAAATCATGAGCGATCAGGAGACACCAAACCTGTCTTAGCTGACCAACTAAATTGTGATGATGCTTCGCTGTGTCAGTGCGTTAACCATCCTGAAGTGTGTTAATGTGTCTGGTTGTGTGTTACAGGCTCAGAATCAGGCGGCCAGAAGCCCGTTCACTCAGCTCCATTCCAGCCCCCACTGAATTACACAGAATGTCCAAGCACAGTGTAAGTCACTAACACACACACAAACACACATACAGTTTTGGGTTTAAACTGTTGCTCCTGTCAGTGGACAATAAAGAATATAAATAGTAAACAAATGAATAGAAGTTACAACAACAAAGAGTATCAAATCAGTATCCTTTTAACTGAATAGGATTTTTACACAATTTAGACAAGGTGGGATATGACTAACAGGTCCAGATTTACAGACACATTGCAATGTTACACATATAATAATGTCAGTATGGGCAAGAAGATAAACATAAAATGCACAGATGTGAGGTAAAATAAGCATAAAAAGCCATTTAATACCCATTTAATATCAGTTCTTTTCTGCTAGTTATTTGAGTGCTATTGAGGGTGGGAGGGAGACCTTAGAGAGGCAGTTCTTCCACATTTTGTCTCTGGAGCTTTTTCCTGTCTTTATGTGTGTGTTTCTTTTTTTCACAGATTTCCAGAACTTTCCCACTGCAGTTCAGCCTCCTGCAGTCCTGCCCACTAGCGTTCAGCCCATTATGGCTCAGTCTGTTTACAACTACCCAACTGCAGTCCAGCACACTCTGGTCGGGCCCACAGGACTGCTATACCACGAGATCTACACCACTGAGGCCCAGCCCACTGCAGCTCATTATACTGCAATCCAACACACTGTGGTCCAGCCCACATTAGTCCAACCCACCATGATTTGGCCCGCTGCAGTACAGCCCGCTTTGGTTCAGCCCATTATGGCTCAGCCTGTTTACATTCAACACACTGCAGTCCAGCACCCTGTGGTCCAGCACATTGCAACTCATCCCACTGTGGTCCTGCCCACTATGTTCGAGAACACTATGGTTCAGCCTGTTTCAGTCCACCCTATGGAAGTCCAGCATCCTCTGTTCGAGACCATGGTGCAGTGCCAAGTGATCCACCCCACTGAGGTCCACCCCACTATGGTCCAGCATATCATGGCACAGCCTGTTTCAGTCCACCCTACTGCAGTCCAGCACACTCTGGTCGAGCCCACAGGATTGCCATACCTCGAGATTTACCCCACTGAGGCCCAGCCCACTGTAGCTCATTATACTGCGGCCCAACACACAGTGGTCCAGCCCACATTAGTCCAACCCACCATGATTTGGCCCGCTGCAGTACAGCCCACTTTGGCTCAACACATTGCGATTCACCCTGCTGCAGTCCAGCACCCTGCTTTCCCGCACACTATGGTCCAGCACATGATGGCTCAGCCTGTTTCGGTCCAGCCTCCTGTAGTCCACCACACCTTGGTTGACCCCACTGCACTGCAGTATCAGGTCATCTACCCCACTGAGACCCAGTCAACTGCAGCTCAGTACACTGCGGCCCAACACACAGTGGTCCAGCTCTCTGGGGTCCAACCTACTGTGGTACAGCCTGCTGTGGTCCAGCGCAATGTGGCCCACCCTCAGACCGTCAACACAATCCGACCCACCAGCATGGCTTCACAGTGCAAAAGTAAGTCACATACATTCTTGCAGACAAAGTTTACACATGAGTGCGTATGTGCTTGTGACACACATACATGCTCTGTGTGTTCTGTAGGATCTCAGTTCCCGAGGCCACGGTCACTTAGTGCAGGACCAGCTACTGGAACATCTCCAGTGTGCAACCCGCAGCAGCACCTGGATAAACAGCCACAATTGCCTGTGCAGCAGGTTTGTACACACACACACATACACAAACATGTGCACTGTTAATTTTATATTCATGAGGAGCAGGTTGTTGAGGCCTAGGTATTGCTATATTGTACAGTATTGTAACACTACTGTCTGTATTGTGTATTGTACAGTATTGTACCACTACTGTCTAAGTGACTAGGACAGTGAGGTTGAACAGACTGCTGTAACTCTAGTGTGTTTGTATGTAGGTGAATGAAGCGGTCACCATGCTCCAGGCTCATTGGGCTGAAGACACTGCTAAGAAACCACTGAGTGCTCTGCTGGACTCCATGCCTCTGCAGGAACAGAAGCAAATGCTTGGTAAGTCACACTCCCTCTTATCTTGCTGAGTTAATCTATGACAGTGATACAATTTCAGATTATTTTTTATCATCATTGGACTACAGCACATCGTGATTTTACTGATGCACTTCTGGTGCTGGTCTTAGCTAGTTTTCAGTTTGAAAACAGTGTTCTCTTAAATACAACGTTTATGATTAAAGCATATTACACACAGTACAACTCAAAATTTTCTCTCTCTGTTCAGGAGAGCATCTGTACCCCTTTATTCATAATCTGCAGCCCACTCTGGCAAGGAAGATCACTGGGATGATACTGGAGCTCAACAATTCAGAGATTCTCCATTTGCTAGATTCTCCAAAGTCTCTGCATGCTAAGGTCAGCACACATACACACACACACATATGTTGTGACCCTGAATAAAGGGGAAAAGAAATGACGCTAAAACTCCAGCGTTTTTTCCTCACTGAAAACTTTTCACTGAATGAGGAAAAGCCCGCAATCTCCCCCTACTGTGTCAATCACGTATAGCAACCAACTTTACCATTCAAAACCAGGCATTTTAGTAGAAGACCCAAACAGAACATTCCAGTATATGTAATGCAATTACAGCTGAAACATGCATGCTTACCCCGTTTTAACATCCATTTTATCATTTTAACACCTTTTACGTTAACACATACCAACATGAAATTATTTTCAACTACCTGAATCAGTCCAACAACTTTTAGTGTACCAGTTAAATTGAAAAGCATATAGTTTTAACATATCACATGCTCCCCTGCAACCCTGAATAAAGGGGAAAAGAAATGACGCTAAAACTCCAGCGTTCTTTCCTCACTGAAAACTTTCTACTGAATGAATAAAACTATTTTTCATTTACAGTTTCTTTCACTTAAACATGTAACACATTTGTCACAAAACATGAAGTCTCAATTAATTAATAACACTGCACATAACATGCTTATGTTCTCAAATCATTGATCAATCTACTCAAAAATACATCACGATATCCTAAATGAGTAAAGCACATTTACTGATTTCCTTCTTTTTGTTATTAGTTGAGGGTTATTTTACAACTCCTTAACTTTAACCGAGATATCATATAAGTAACAAAAATAACATAACTCTGTACAAAAGGATTTTCTATATAATGGCGTATTCTGTACCATTTCAATCGTTACAGTGAACAAATAATTCATAAATTGACAAATCTTTTACACGGACATATCTAGCACAAGGCTGTCACACTCGGGTAGCTGTGCGGTATCTATGGCGTTAGCATACAAAACCGATTAATACAAATAAAACATGGCTTCATCTTCCAGGGTAAACCCAAAATAATGCACAGAGTTTGTTTAAACAGTCTCTGTTCAACTGTGCACTTACACTATACTCTTCATCAACGATTAATGACATTAGCATCTGTTTCAGCTCAAGCAGTTACGTAACCGTGTTCAGTGGCTCCACGTACAGTTCGATATTTTAGCAGTTTTTGCATTTGTAACTAAACGAAAACTCATTTTAACATTAACCTAACACAATCAACAATTACTATTTACGCTTTCCACAACATTCAAGGGTTCTTATACCTGAATAAAGGGGAAAAGAAATGACGCTAAAACTCCAGAGTTCTTCCCTCATTTTTACTGAATGAGGGAAAGCCCGGTATCTCCCCCTACTGTGTCAATCAGGTATAGCAACCAACTTTACCATTTTAAACCAGGCATTTTAGTAGAAGACCCAAGCAGAACATTCCAGTATATGTAATGCAATTACAGCTGAAACATACATGCTTACCCCGTTTTAACATCCATTTTATCATTTTAACACCTTTTACGTTAACACATACTAACATGAAATTATTTTCAACTACTTGAATCTGTCCAACAACTTTTAGTGTACCAGTTAAATTGGAAAACAAATAGTTTTAACATAACACACACACACACACACACACACACACACAGGGTGGTAGCACCCTAGTGGGTAAAACACTTGCCTGTGAACCCGATGACCACAAAGTTGCAGGTTCAGACCCCCACTTTCTACCCTTGTGTCCTTGAGCAAGACACTTAACCCTCAGTTGCTCCAGGGGGTCTGTCCCTGTAACTAATGATTGTAAGTCGCTCTGGATAAGGGCATCAGCCAAATGCTGTAAACTTAACACACACACTGGCTACGGCAGAAATTAATTCCTATTTGTGTTTAACAGCACTATTGAGTCCAGCAATACTGACTTGTCTTTACAGTGAGGTTAAATGGTCTGCTTTAACTCTAGTGTTTTTATTTCTAGGTAGATGAAGCGGTTGCTGTGCTGAAGGCCCACTGGGCGAAAGAAGCTACATAGAAATGTGTGAACAGCGCAGCTGTTTCTGCAGTTTGATGGAAGGTGAATAGTTTCACTAAAACATACAATACAGCTATGAAATCCACACACTGTCATTTGGTTTAGACTAACTTTGATCTTTTTTCTTTTTCAGAATATGGTGCCCTGCAGTCCTGCTTCAAGACACAAACGGGGAAAAAAAATAATAAATAAATGAATGAAAAAATAAACAAAAGTAATGTGTTTTAAATTAAATCAAAATGCATTTTTTCCAGATCTATAAGTACCAAGTCTTGAATCTGATTTTGGTAAACAAAAATGTAAAAAAAAAAAGTGAAAAAAAGGGTCAAAATTTATTAGGGATAGAAATGGCACTGATCAGTATTGATATATGGCCATTATCAGTAAAAAAAAAATTGTGGTTCGGGTATCTGATGGAATTCGAGCCTGAAGTAGAACACACTCACACTGTCTGATGTCGTGTTAACTGTGTATTTCCTCCTGTGGGGTTGGAGAGTGTCTGAGTAGTTTGATCATTATACTCTACATCTTAAGTGCAGTGTTTCAGTTTTTAAATGTCAGTTTAAAGCTGAGTACATTTTTGTTATTATTCGAGTATTTTCACACATGTTGGACAGTCACAGTGGTACTCAACACAGAATAAGTCCAGATCATAAATCTAATAGTAAAATCAGCCGAGCCTTGCTAAGTCATGAATGAACATGTCAGTTCCATACATTAAATCAAGACTTTATAAAAGTAATAATAATAATAATCATCATCATCATCATCAAAACTGAGAACTTTTTAAAGAAAATGTGCTGAATTAGTTTCAGTACTGGCCAGTACTCAAGGTTTCAGTATCAGTATCAGGAAAGAAAAAGCGGTTTTGTTCCATCTCTAATTATAGATCATAGCTCAACAGTTTATTTGAAGAAGACAGGAAACATCTAATGCTTTGGAACTTCACTCTGCATGGAATACATTTGTGACACCACGTAAATATGAACTCATGTCTAGAAATTATACTCACTTTCACTGACCATGTACAATGTTCTTTACACTGAAGAGAGAAAAGTGGTGTTTTCAGCATCACTCTCAGGAGGTGAAGCTGCTCATACTGGACCAAACAGCGCTGATGTTACTCTGATCTACAAACACGTGTTCACTAACATCAGCAACGCTCACAGCACACCTACAGGTAGGCTGTTTGACTGTTTATAAAAATTATTATGTTAATACATTAGTACAGAAAGTGGATATAAACAGAATTCACAAACAGTAAACTGTAAACTTGCTTATGTAACATTTAATCTTCTCTAAACTTCAGTAAGGAGGTCTTGACCTCTGAGTAGTTCATGTTGCTATGAAATGTGACTTTGACTTCATTTAAAAAAAAAAAAAGTGAACTTATGAGCAGTCAGATGTGATATACGGGGTTCTGCTGGGTTTTTGCAGACAGGGATTTGGTCGCAAATCATGACACGCTGCTGCTCATTGTAAAATGATGAGCATATCCTAACACGTATTATATAATAGTGAAAAAATACTAGTTAGTGGAAAAAGTAAGTTTTCTTTCTGGACAGAGAGGCTTCGTACAAAAACATGAAAAGAAACATTTTGTGTGTATTACTGGCATCTAGAAAACAGAAAAAAAGTTATGGTATAAAAGTGACCTGGTTGGGTTAAAATGACCTGGTTTGTTAAAAAAAAAAAAAAAGCAAACATAAACGTGTCTTCTTCGCCTCTTCCTCCTGAGCTACAGCACACTTTCCTACACACAGGCTGAGCACAGATGAAGATCCCACCTTCTC
The DNA here is from genome assembly GCA_037974445.1 of Brycinus macrolepidotus. Lineage (NCBI taxonomy): Eukaryota > Metazoa > Chordata > Actinopteri > Characiformes > Alestidae > Brycinus > Brycinus macrolepidotus. The sequence goes on along the minus strand of JBBPCZ010084220.1, from coordinate 1,119 downwards.
AAAAACAAACATCCCCTGTTCTTATGATAATCTCACAATTATAGAGCAGCAACTCTTCTTCATCTCTCATGTTCCCTTTCAAAAGTTATATTTGTCCCACTAGGTACATGTTAGTGAGTAAATGATAAAACAGGTCATATCATTTATTCGTAGTAAAGTTCACTGTGCTGTGAGTGTTATTCAACTTCAGCAAAAAAAGTGAAAATGGTGAACTATTATCACAAAATGATTGTTTTGTGAAACATTTTGTACTTAACACTCTTTATATATTAATGAATTTAGGCAGAAAACATTTTCAGTGATCGTATAATTTTTAAATACACCCAAGAGAGCCCAAGACACCTTCTTCACTTCACTTCACCATGACACTGGGGACATACAAGCAATTTCCTCCGGGATCAATAAAGTTTTCTGATTCTGATTCTGATTCTGATTCTGATACGGCGCATGTGGCAAGGAATTCAGGCCACAGTGTGCTCAGAGGATTTCAGACCAGTTGGTAGACGTTCTCACAGACATCTTTTCAAATCTTTCTGTGCACCATGATCGTCCCAACGTGCCTCAAAGCTACCACCATCATCCCTGTGCCAAAGAAGTTAGTGTCCTGCTTCAATGCTTCGTCCGTCGCACTCACACCCATTATCATGAAGTGCTTCGAGAGGCTCATCATGAGGCACATAAAAGCACATTTGCGTATCGTCAAAACCTCTCAACAGATGATGCCGTCTCCACCACCCTTCACCTGGCCCTCACCCACCTGGACAAAAAGGACACTGATGTGGGAATCCTGTTCATAGACTTCAGTTCAGCATTCAACACCATCATTCCTCAGCCACTGATTGGGAAGCTGACTGTGAGACCTCAGTCAGTCAGGATTGGGAGCAACTTCTCCAGCACCACCATGCTGAGCACAGCGGCCCCACAGGGCTGTACTTAGTCCTCTGCTGTTCACGCTGATGACTCATCACGACTTTGCTGATGAGACGACCTTGGTGGGTTTGATCAGCAGGAACAACAAGGTGGACTGTAGTGATGCGCGGGTGGTTTTAGGGCAGACATTTTTAAAATATCGTGGGTGCGGGCGGGCGGGTCAAAAAGTTACAAAACGCATTTCATTAT
>JBBPCZ010084199.1:0-10000 GCA_037974445.1 Brycinus macrolepidotus | reverse complement strand
TAGACCTCTAAGAGTGGAGAAATGGTCATTAATCATCCATCAAAATTTCCCCACAAGCTATCAGACGAATCAACACACTGTCTGAACACACACCTGAACTGTGAACTCAACTTTACACCTTTGCACTTTACAGATCACTTTTTTATGATGCACAAGCCTGCAAAAAACACATCATGTTACGTTTCTTCTTGAATACTGTCTCATATTTACTGCATTTTCATAGATTGACGATATATTTATACTAAACTGCTGCTGATCAGTTACGTTCCAGTATTCTGTTTGTTCTCCACTTTTCTCCAATTTTTGGATGTTAAAAATTACCTTTGTACTAAATTGTACATTTTACTTCTAGTTTAGAGTTTATATTTGTAGTTTATTTATATAAATTCTATATGTCTTTTTTGCACTCTAAAATCTGGAGTCATCTCATCTCACTGTAAACATGTTTATAGCTGAGATGATAAACTTTTTTGATTAATTTATTGCCTGACTGATCACTATTAGGGCAGCTGGTGGTCTGGTGGTTAGGGCGTTGCCCCTGCAATCAGAAGGTTGTGGGTTTGAATCCCAACACTGCTAGTGTCATCACTGAGGTACCCCTGAGCAAGGTACCGTCCCCACACGCTGCTCCCCGGGCGCCCCTCATTGGTGAGAGCCCCCTGCTTCACTTGGTGAATGGGTTAAATGCAGAGAAAGATTTTCACACTGTGTGCTGTGCTGTGTTCACACGTGACTATAAGGGGCCACTTTACTTTATAACAGCACTCTCACGTCCAGCTTCTTCACTGTGGCTTTAAAAGAAATGATTTTGTTAAACAGTTCATGAACTCCCTCCAGGCGACACACGACAGGTCGCCCACGCTGATTTTATTCCTCCACAGAAATCCAAGCCCAGCGGAGGTGGACTAAAGGAAATCTAAAGCAGCGACAGGTGAGAGCAGCCTCCACAGCTGCATCTTTCAACCTCGCTCTAAATCCCTCCCGAGGCCGAGCGTCCCGCAGCCTCAGACACGCCTGCTGCCAGGCACGCGCCGCTTTGAGCTCCGCGGGCAAAGCCTGGCCTTTAAGCCCTGATCCAGGACCTGCTACACTTCACCCAGCCCACTGATCCACCACCCAGGAGCTGGCCACGGGCTGATCTCAGGTCAGAGACTGCTCTTGACCTCTAGGGAAATTGCCCTTTTCCACAGAATCGGTAGTGGCTCCTCAGGCTGAAGGTGTCGTGACTGTTTCTGCCTCATAAAACTGTCACCGCTATCAACACTTCAGCCTTTTCTCGTCTTTAAAATTAAACGATATGACACGCATTGAAAAATGGATTCATTTTTGTAGCTCATGTTCCACATGAATAAATCATTTCCAATTGCCTTCCAGTTACCTTTGGCAATAACCATGTTGACGTATTTTATTCATGTACAGACTTGATTCCTGACTTTTTGGGGGATTTTTTCAGTATGCAAAGACATACAGAGAGAAAGAAAGATTACAATGCAGATAAAAGCAGAGAAAAGCTGAGAAGATGCTAAATGTCAATGTTTAGAGTCGTAAGCCCACTGAAAAGTGCGCAATAACAGCGGCCTCTGAAGTTTATTGCATGTTACATGACATGAGATGTTGCCAGTAACATCTTGTCCAAATTCTGTAGCAGCGTGAGCCAAATCATTTACGTTGATATGTGCTGCATGCCAGATTCTACAGTTGGCCTGTAATTGGATACTCAGTTGTGCTTCATCCTATGTTGATCTCCAATTAGTGGATTTCTAGCCATGCTGTTCTCCTATTGGTCGATATTTAGCCAGATTTAAGCCATACTGTTCTCCAATTGGTGGATTTTTTGCCATGTTTTTCTCCTATTGACAGATTTGTAGCTCTGCTTTTTTCCTACTGGCAGACTTTTAGCCATGATGTTCTCCTGTTGGTGGATTTTTAGCCATGCTGTTCTCTTATTGGTGGATTTTAAGCCATGCTGGTCTCTTATTAGTGAATTTTTAGCCATGCTGTTCTCCTATTGGTGGATTTTTAGCCATGCTGTTCTCTTATTGGTGGATTTTTAGCCATGCTGTTCTCTTATTGGTGGATTTTTAGCCATGCTGTTCTCTTATTAGTGGATTTTTAGCCATATAATTCTCTTATTGTTGGATCTTTAGCCATGCAATTCTCTTACTGTTGGATTTTTATTCATGCTGGTCTCTTATTGGTGGATTTTTAGCCATGCTGTTCTCTTATTGGTGGATTTTTAGACGTTATTCTCTTATTAGTGGACTTTTAGTCATCCTTTTCTCCTGTTGCTGGTTAATGCATTTTTATCCATTCTGTTCTTCGATTGGTGGATTTTCAGCTATCATGTTCTGTTGTTGATGGATTTTTAGCCATCCTTTTCTCCTGTTGGTGGATTTTTAGCAAATATGTTCTTCTGCTATTGGATTTTTAGCCATGCTGCTCAATGTGGCAACAAGTGCATTAAAAAAGTTGTGTAGTTAAATGACACAGCACTGGGTTTTGTATTTTTGCTATTTAGTGCTTTTTTAATATATTTTTAAGAATGTTTAGACACACTTTTCTAAACATTGACGTATTTTTTAGACATACATGGAGCAGAATCTTTCCAACTCTATTAACAGGCATCTTATTCACAGAGACACTACGGGCCAAAGAGTACAACACATTAAGAGTTGTACTTTTAACTCACCACATACAAATTCTCTCAAGATTCATGATTTTACTTGTAACAGTATGACATTTTCACATTGTAAAATTTCCATAAAAATCATTGCTCATAGAACGTGACACTTGCACAAGCCTCGGGTCACCACTCCCAATACTGAGCATCAACTAGAGGGAATAAAACCCTCCAGCAGTGGATGGAGAAAAGTATGTTCTCTGGAGTGATGGAGCTCCATCCAGTACCTCTGGGATGAGTTGGAGCGACATTTGTGATCCAGAACTGATCATCCAACATCAGTAACAGACCTCACTAATGCTCTCAAGGCTGAATGCAATCAAATCCTCACAGCTGTTCCAACATCTAGAGTATCCTCTTACAAGAGAAGAGGTCGTTACAAACTCCCATATAATACACTTGATTTCAGTAGTTTTGTAATTGGTGTAATTAAAGGGAAGTGAAAGATTGGACAAAACTGAAATTATTAAGAGATATTACTATTGATTGATTATTTGATTACTGATTGATATAACTGAGAAAGTAAAGTGGCCCCTTTTAGTCACGCATGAACACACCACAGCACACAGTGTGAAATTCTTTCTCTGTGTTTAACCCATTCACCAAGTGAAGCAGTGGGCAGCCAGGAACACAGCGCCCGGGGAGCAGTGTGTGTGGATGGTGCCTTGCTTAAGGGTACCTCAGTGGTACCACTAGCAGTGTTGGGATTCGAACCCACTACCTTCTGATTGCAGGGGCAACGCCCTAACCACTACGCCACCAGCTGCCCCAATAGAAGATCCATTATTTCCTCCGGTTATTTACCAATCCTTAATGACAGCGTTTTGAGAACATTCTCACCTTCTTGTTTTCCTAATTTCACTCAGAGGCCACTTTATTGGAAACCCCTCCTTTGTGGCTCCACCCTGCTGCGGTACAGTCAGAGACTGAGGTCCATCTGTTGGTTCACAGTTTATGTTAGTCACTCTTTAGACCTTCATTAATGACCAGCCGGACCACACAGCCACTCTCGGCTGGATATTTCTGGATGGAAGATCGCTCTCAATTTGAGACATTGATGTGTATAAAAACATCAGTAACACCACAGTAGGAGCACTACACACACACACACACACACACACACACACACACACACACACACACACACACACACACAAACACAAACACACTACCATATGTCACTGTGAAAGTCACACATACTCTGACAAAGAGAGAGAGAGAGAGGAAAAGAGACTGACAGATAGAAAGAAAGAAAAAGGGGGTGAGAGAGAGGAAGAGGGAGGGAGAGAGAGAAAGAGAGACTGAAAAACAGAAAGAGTGAGAAAGATGGAGGGACATACAGACAGACAGACAGGGAGAAAGCAGACATGTTTTGTTTTTAAAAAAAACCTAATTTTTTCCTCCTTCAGTTCTCGTGAGGTCAGTCGGTTCTTATGAAGCGAGAATATCCACACACAACCACACACCCCGGCTTAATCAGCTCAGGAAAGAAGCACACAGCAGAAACGCATGAACCACACACTCTGGAAAGAATGAATACATTCATACAATAATATGATAATTATATAAATCAGTAAACTATAAATAAGTATAAAACGGAAAACATCACACACACACTCTCACACACATATATAAACTAGCCCAGAAAAAAAAAATATATATATATATGGTAGGTGTTCTCTATTGACTTGCATGTAAGACATGTATAGTAAGCGCAAGTGTAAAGTGTCATACATTGACGCAGGTTCACTATTTGGTAGGATCTGGTGTTTTAATGGTAGTAGCATGTTAAAAAAGACCTGATGAAGCTGACAGTTTAACACTCTGCCTGAGAAAGAGACAAGATAAACTCAGCAACCAGTAAGATCTGAGATCTTCCAAATAATGAGCCTGCATCAATGTATAACAACCGTTATAACTTGTTTATAACTGCTTATTACTAATTAATAAACTCTCTACAACCTAATTAACAACCTGTTTATAAATCATTTATAAACCCTTTATAAAAAGAGTCTTCCTGTAAAGCGTTTCCCTTCAAATATCTGAGATATTCTCGGAGTCAGCCTGGCGGCAGGATGAGCTGACCGTTTTGGCACCTGGGCTTCATGAAGCTGCTAACTTTAACAGCTAACTTTAGCAGAAAGTGAGGTTGGCCTTTCATCCACATGCAAACAGTCGTTTAGGTCCCTGAACATAGACCTTCTACAAACCTCTTTCCAGTTGAAGATTTTCAGAAGCTCAGTGTTGACGTACGGATGGGAAAACTGAGTTTTCCCGTAAGTAAGTAAAGTTTATTTATAAGGAACTTTTCATAGACAGACGTCACAAAGCGCTGAACAATAAAACTCCATAGAAGTGATTGAATATAAGTTGCAGAGTATAAAATGTAACATAAAGCTTTACTTATAAAAGCCACCCAAAGGTTTGTCTAAAAAGGCAAGTCTTAAGCTGGGGCTTAAACTGTTCGACTGATTGCACCAGTCTCGGCGCTGGTGGAAAACCATTCCACAGTCTGGGAGAAAGAGACTGAAATGTGGATCTTCAGCCTGGTGTCAGGTACAGAATGAAGACTTTGTTGAGTGGATCTCAGGGCTCAACTAGTGGTGTGAAGCTGCAGGAGGTCCACAATGTAAGGAGGAGCCTGAAAATGTAGGGCTCCATAGGTGAGAATGAAGATTTTGTATTGTATCCTAAATTCCACTGGGAGCCGGTGCAGAGAAAGTAATATAGCAGAGATGTGACGTCAGAGGTGTTACTTCCTGTGTTTGTACTGTTTTCTCTCTTAGTTTCCATGTGGTGATTTTGTGCAATTCTGGACGGAGCCAAATGGGTGTTGGTGTCTGAATGTGCTACAGAGGTCCGTCCAACACTCCCATGTGTTGAATCCCAATGGCTGAATGAAGCTTCCTTTCCTATCCACGTACCCTGATTTCACCTGATCTGTAGCTCATGGCCTTGCTATGTATATTGATGGGGCCTTGACGAGTTGATGACGATTGACATGGTAGAAATACATGGTTTTAAAGTAAGTGAACGACCATATAGTTAGAGTTTGAACCATTGAAATATTTCCTTCAGCCTTTTAGGCGATGGGAACCAGTGCTGGGAATCAGGCGACTGGGAAGCCCCGAAAGTCCCCAAAGAATATTAGTTGAAGCCGAGTACCTACGCCTGAGCATCTTCCCACTGCACACATCCTTGAAAGTAAAGCTGCTACACATCTAATGTGTCAAAACGAACCCTAAAATAAGTCCATGCAACCAAACCGGACATGAGTTGTTCACAAGACCCATTTTTGAAAAACAAAGGTGTATCCGATTGTGAAATATTGGTGGCCTAGGTGGGGCCAGATACGACTGAATATTAATTAGTGATGACTGATCTTTTAATTATTGGTAGAAACAGTGAAAAGTGTAGATACGGAAATGGGGTGATTAGGACTTATTGGTGGAAAACCGATTAGTGGGTTGAATTAAAAAAGTGGGTGTTGGATTCTGAGGCCTATTTAACCTCAGTGCAGACCCCGCTGGAGAGCGCTCTCTGATTGCTGCTCCCACGGGCCACAGGCTGAACGCTTCAATAAAACAGCGACGTCGCATCTTTCTGACTCCGTTTGATTTCTTAGACGTTCGCTCCAATTCTCCACGACAATATTGGCAGAGCTGACCAGCATGTGAATCAGGATGACTCCTGTCCAACTCATCATAAAGGTTGGATGAAGCTCCATCACTCCTGAGAATTCAGTTCCACTGCTCCGCAGCCCAGAGCTGGGGGGCTTTACACCCCTCTGGAGGACTCTTGGCATTGGGCGTGGTGACCTTAGGCTCATGTGTAATTGTTCCAATGCACCCCATTCTAAAAGCAGTGGTCTCCTATGGAGATTATAAGCTGTGTGTCAATAGAACTCCAGTGTCGGCAATAAATGCTGCATTCACAAACTTTACTCATCAAACAGATGTATATCTTCAAAGCACACACTGATACAGGCACTGTTGATATTCCTGAATGGCACCTGAAGAACTTTTCTGCTGTGGTGCTGAAGGAGTAATCATTCCGTGCTAAACGTCATGCATAATTATAGGGCGATATTTAATCTGTTCTTCACACAGAGGGCGTGCCACGTTTGAGTCAATGACAAACAAGCTAAAAAAGCTCGCGGTCGGCCTATGTAAGAGGATTTAAGATCGGGCTCTGTCGCTCAAGCGAAAGAGGCTCAGCTATAATCAGAGCTCTACACATTGTTTTAGCTTCTGCTTGATTGCGTCTTATTTGTCAAGAGCCTGGTGCTCAGTGTTTAAAAATGTCCAACAGGCCTGGAGATACGTTCTGGCCGGGTCTCTCAAGACAACCAGGGAGATGGAATGAGAAGAGGAAATCACAGGCACTTAGTGGGGTGTGATGGACACAACATAACACCCTCTGAACACCCGACACCAAAAACACCACAAACTGTCCATTCAGAGGCTGTTAAATTACTAGAAAACACAAAACCACTGATCCAGAACTAATCAGAACCATCAGTAGCTCTGATACAACTGAGTAATTATGTGGTCATTTATGTGTATTGACAGACTTGTGGTCACTTATGTATAATTAGAGTGTAAATAGAGATTACTTGAGGTTATTTTATGTGTTTAATAAGAGATTACTTGTGGTCACTTACCATATGTGTAAATAGAGATTACTTGGTCACTTAGGTGTAATTAAAGATTACCATTGGTCATCTAAATGTAATTAAAAACATGACATGTTTGTGTATGTGTAATTAAAGATTACATGTGGTTAATTGAGTGTAATTATAGATTACTTGTGGTTACACATGTGTAATTAGAGATTACTTGTGGTTATTTATGTGTAATTAGAAATTACACATAATTTCTAATTAATGATTAATGATTTAGGCAAACAGTTAGCACAATGCTAATTGGTGATACATAAGTTCCATTGCTTGTTAGGTATACTGAAAAAGCGCTGAAAACTACAGAAACAAACTTCAGACAGTCTTGGTAGACAGACTGAAATCTGTGTAAAATAAACTTTTCATCAACATATTTCTTTAAGTTTCATTAAAGTCCTCGAATGTTTAGAGGTCAACTCAGAACCAGTGCCAAAGCAATCCTCAAACGTTTATAGCCTAAAATCTTTGTGTTTTGTAACTACCATGGTGCAACTCACCCCTCAACCTAACCCCTTGTCCATTTTGCCAGCTTTCTCCACAGCTGACCTTCTCACACAAGCGACAAAACACTGTTCCGTGACATTACAGAAAACTCATTAGGGGTCGCTGGGTGACTCATTAGGGGTCTTTGAATGGTTGCCACGTATTTGAAATTTTAATAATGTTTACAATCTACCCTCTTTGAACAGGTACCACTGTTTTTGATACAGCCAAAGCAGGTTTAAATCAGAACTAGATTCAAAGCAGATCTACCCCCTCCAACAGGGTTCCATCACACACCATCTAACCCTCCAGCAGGGTTACAACACACCCTCTACCCCTCCAACAGGTTTACAACACACCCTCTACCCCTCCAACAGGTTTACAACACACCTTCTACCCCTCCAACAGGGTTACAACACACCTTGTACCCCTCCAACAGGTTTACAACACACCTTCTACCCCTCCAACAGGGTTACATCACACACCATCTACCCCTCCAACAGGGTTACATCACACACCATCTTCCCCTCCAACAGGGTTACATCACACACCATCTACCCCTCCAACAGGGTTACATCACACACCATCTACCCCTCCAACAGGTTTACAACACACCTTCTACCCCTCCAACAGGTTTACAACACACCTTGTACCCCTCCAACAGGGTTACAACACACCTTCTACCGCTCCAACAGGGTTACAACACACCTTCTACCCCTCCAACAGGGTTACAACACACACCATCTAACCATCCAACAGGGTTACAACACATCTTCTACCCCTCCAACAGGGTTACAACACACACTACCCCTCCGACAGAACACACACTATCTACCTTCTATAACATGGTTACAACACACACCATTTAACACTTCCAGCACGGTTCCATCACACACCATCTTCCTCCTCCAACAGGGCTCCATCACACAACCTCTACCCCTCCAACATGGTTACAGAACACAGCATCTACCATTCCAAGAGGGTTCCATCACACACCATCGAGACCTCCAATGTGGATACAATACACACCATCATCTACCTTCTCCAACAGGGTGCAAACACACACCATCTACTCATCCAACAAGGTTCCAATAAACCTCATTTATCCCCTCTAGCCCTACCAGCCTCCCAGTGTACTCCTCTGTCCTGCGCAATGTGAGACAAGTCACAGTCTACATTATATAACTCCAACACAGCCAGGTTTTAAAGTTTTCCCAGGACACATTTCGGACACATAACACCCTCTTTCAGTCTAGGCTGGTACTGATCCAGGCCGTGACTTGAATACTCTGCAAAACTTTGCTTACAGTGTTGCACATTCAGAGGCAAAATGACAAAGATTTAGCTTTTACAAGGCAAGGATTTACAAACTGGAAAGCAGCATTCAAAAGAGATCCAGGCTTTCAGAAGCAGCCATCCAGTCAGAGTCATTTCACAAAGCCGTGCGTATGTGGGCAGAGAGAAGCAAGCAGTGACACTATGCCTGGTCTCATAGGAACAACTCAGATGGAGGAAAAACACAACTAGGTTAAAAGCATAGTGGGTGTTAGATGGTTTTGTCTGGAAATGAACTGCCTCTGCACAAAAGCCTTTAATCTACTATTCAACCTAACAACTGTAATTTTTTCCCACCTATTCTGTTGTATTGTCATGCTTTATTTTTTTAAATAAATTGTACTTACTTTCAATAATAAGTCTCGCTTGTTTCCATCTCCATGTAAAGCACTTCTTGAACATTAGCAACTAAGTCACTAAATTAATAAAATATATTCTATTACTGCTGGACCAGTCTACTAGAGACACTGTCTCTAACAGAGTCACTGACTGACTGTGACTGATATCTATTGTTGAAACACTCACGAATTAGCATCACCCAAGACTAATAACAGGTGGTGCTTTACAAAAGTAAACTCCCCTCACGCTACCAATAAAAGGCTAACGAAAAACATGGGAATTGATAGACATACACTATATGGACAAAAGTGTTGGGACACACCTGTTTTTCAGGGTTTGGGCTGGCTCCCTTAGTTCCAGTGAAGCTCAATCTTAATGCTTCATCATACCAAGATATTCTGGATATTCCTTCCAACTTTGTGGACCCAGTTTGGGGAAGAACCTTTTCTATTCCAGCATGACTGTGCCCCAGTGCACAAAGCAAG
>JBBPCZ010084168.1:0-11532 GCA_037974445.1 Brycinus macrolepidotus | reverse complement strand
ATATGTAGTCATAAATGTATGTTTGTATCCAAACGTATTAATTATATCTTATTGTATGTAGGATGGTGCATAATATCTATAGCAACCAGCTATATCTGCAAATGTTAAGATTGTGAGATGCCAGACTTATCTTCAGTTTCTTGTCTGATTGTAACTCATTTGCTTCCAGAATAAGCTGATATAATTAGTGGATCCCATTCATCCAGGTCAAGTTACGTCAAATTAAGTAAGTCAACCATATACTCAGGACACAGTGAAGCCAAACACCATTCTGACTAATTATCAGGGACTGTAGCTTTGTTCTTGTCCAGCCTCACTCCCTCCCACACATCACACATTAACTTCTTTTTTTTTTAACAACAAAATGTGTCATTTTGCTTGCTAGGGAGTACCTAAACTTTTGCTCACAGTTTCATTTTTTTCTGGACACTTAACCTTATTAATGAAGAAGAAAAACATGTAGAATTAGCTAATGGTACTTTTGTGGGTTCATTTTTTGCACAAAGTCAGGATATTTATTAGAAATAACTTATTATTAGTTTATCTGTAGCTTTCATCACAGTCACATCGCCATTTTCTGGGAATTGGCTCATTTGCTGTCTAAACGTGAGCTAAAAACCATGTGGGACATCAGTCGCACACATTTCCAATGAAGATCAGCTTTGGAGACAAACCTGCCTGGCTGTAAGGCACTGAACGGGGACGCTTTGCGTTTAACAATTTTCTCCCAGCAGAAGCATTAACCGTTTAGCTCGAGCCGCTCATTCAGCTGGCCCAAGGACGGCACCGCCATTAAAAATTTTCCCCCCGGCTGCTTAACACACAGTTGCTGACAAAGACAGCTATACCTGCACCATGGAGCATCAACTATTCATGACATTGGTCTGCTGAGAGCGCCGTGTGTATAAAGACGTGACATGATTTACAGGCGGTGGGAAATGTTTTGCCATGTTTAATTCCTCCGGTTCCATTCTGTTTCTCCCTCCTCTCTGCTAACAGTGGACGTGCGGCCGCAGTGGTCTTCTCTCAAAGTGATAGATCAACAAAAAAAACATGTTCTCAGTTTGCCCCCAAACCCCGAATGCAGTCGATCAGCAGAGACATGTTTGGCGTTTGAAGTTTGCTTCTGTAGTTTTGCACGTAATGGAAGTTAATGACCACAAATTGGCATCAAATCCTCACATGCTCACTTCGAATCAGGCCAAATAATCTGTAATGAACTTACTTATACGGTTTCTGCTGTGCTGTGCATCTATAAAATGGACAAGGTTGAAAAAATTATGGATAGAACTCTTGCTTCATAATGCTGTTGCTAGTTTCAGCTATGTGACATACTTGAGTCCATGTTTATATTTGTACAGTATCAAAAACCACATGAGTAAGTCTATTGTATATTACTTAAAGCCTGTTTACTCATTTTCATGATTTTCTTCTATTATCTACAGTTTTGGTGGTGAACCTACAGAGAAGGAATGATGCTGGTCTTTTCTGTTGAGAGATTTTAAAATAATTTTTGTTGCCTGTTTGCCATATTTGTTGTTGGTCAAGCCCGATCTGCCAATAAACCAGAGTTAGGGATAAGGCTAAGCCAGCTAGAGTAGAGTATGGTGGCGACTCATAACATTAGCTCGCGTGACCTCTGTTTTTATCTAATGAGGCTGTCAAGGACTGGTCTATCACTGTTTGCCCAGTGTAGCGTGGTGGATAAACCCAATCGCGGGGTAGCACGAGAGAGTTAGGTGAACCACACCTTACTCTGAGAACGCTCTAGAAAGAGTTGGGATTCCCACCGTGAATCCGCGTTCTCACTCTCACACACAGTCAAAGACAAAGAGAAGAGGATTTGGGTTGTACTCACGGTACCGTAGAGTAGGTTGGTAGGCTGGAATTGGCTCGGGCATAGAAGAAGTATGACTGAGCAGTGAGTACCTCCACTTCCTTGTTTATATACCAAGTGACGCGCGTCACATGACTGGTGGGTGTGACAGTGGCTCAAGTTGGCTTTGTATTCCCCAAATTCCCATTAACATATTCCGATCCAGCTAAAAACACAGCTATTCAAGCACCATTCCATTTAGCTAAAAAATATACAGAGATAAACAGAGATAGCAGGATAGTAAATCTGCATGAAATTTAGCATAAAACTGTGAAATAACCAAGTCACCAGTCCTGAATGAGACTATTTCCCTCATGATGGAGCTTAACGTGGTGTTAGCTTTAGAATATGAATTTGGATTTCCATCCAATGAAGCAGTTAAACTGACCGGCCGATGCATGATGGTCCTTTAAAAGCTCGCTCAAACCTCTGTTCCCAGACAGTATCTCAGACCAGGCTCTCAAGGCATACGCTGACCAACTAATGGAGGTGTTCACAAACATCTTTAATCCATCCCCAAGTCAGTCTGTGGTCCCCTCCTGCCCATCCACATCAGTGATGCTGAGGTTGAAAGACTGTGAGTTCCTCAGTTTGCACATCAGCAAGGACTTCTCCTGGTCACTACGCATGGACACAGTGGTCAAGAAAGCTCTACAGGCTTCCTGAGAAGACTGAAGAAGGAACATCAGCATCCTCAAGACCATCCGCAGGTGCACCATGGAGACCTTGCTGAAAATGTAACAACAGTGGATGCTTGTTGGAGTAAGTCTTCACAAGTGCCAATGTATGTTAATGTCAGTTGTGTTGGGCAATTATGTAATGCTTATGACGATGTCAAGGAATGCTGATGGATGGCTATGTGGTTGTGGCATGAAATAATTATCAGTTGCTGTACTGATGGGTCCATGTTCCTAAGAAGACTACAGAAGTTTGGCAGGAACATCAGCACCCTCAAGAACGTCCACAAATGCACCATGGAGAGCTTGCCGTTGGGCTATATTGCAGGCTGATACAGGAACTGGTTTGCCCCCAGCCACAAATCACTACAGTGAATGGGGAAGGTGGCACAGCACATCACTGGCAACAGACCCCCTGCCATTCAGGAGATCTTCCACCAGTGAAGCCTACAGAAGGCACACAATATCCTCAAAGACCAGCACACAGATCATCCTCCATGTTGCCGTCTGGCAGACAATACAGGAGCAGGCACATACTAGATTTATTGAACCTCCGTTACTCAAAAGAAGAGGAAAACATGCGTCAAGACTCTTTTCAGTCTTGGCCCCCCAGTGGTGGAATGAACTCCCTCTTCCGATCAGATCCTCAATGTCTTCAAGCATCGTCTGAAGACCCACCTCTTCAAGAAGCACCTTGGTGACTAACTATGCCTCTTATTATTGCTTACCAATTTCATTTTTGCTATATTTATTTCCTTGTATTTTTTCCCCCTATATAATAATAATTTAAAAAAAAAAACTTAACCTTACACTAACCCTTTTAATTCCTTGTTTTCCTTACTTATGCTTTAACCTCTGACTTTTCTTTGACAGGATCTGTTTAGGTGTGTACCTTAGCTGGCAGTAACTTGGTTGAATAGCAGATGTTGATTTAAGTATAGCTTTTCCGGTTTGAAGAACAGATGTGGACTACTTGAGCACTAATGTACATCGGTCTGGATAAGAGCGTCTGCTAAATGCTGTAAATGTAAACGTAAGGACAGTTTTCACCACCAGGCCCTCAGGCTTCTCAACTCACAAAGCTAAATATTCCATGTTGCATATTTGCTTACCTCCTGTCTGCACTGTTTACTCATGTCTGCACTGTTTACTCTTGTCTGCACTGTTGACTGTATGCTGTCAAATGCACAAGCGACCATGATTGCTGCTGTTGAACCAGAACTAATGCCTAGACAATGCACAGTGTACATACTTTTAAACATGAATACCTTTTTTCTTTAAACTCTATATTTCATAAGGCTGGTGCTCTTATTGCTGAATGGACCTCTTTCTCTCGTCCAGCACAAATCATTGTACCACTGACCTACATAAGACTGAAAAAAATGAATAAAAACTGAACTGAACTGTATCATCTCTGTTGTCTTTGTACACAAGAGTCTAGAGTCTATTCAGAACATCTGTATTTCCACATCTTTGAGTCATTATGCGACCTGGCATTTTCACACATATCGGACTCTTCTGCACATTTAACCACTATTAAATTGTTTTAATTTGTATTTTTTGAACATAGCATTGGTAAAATGCTTATTCTGTGATGTGTCTGTAATACTAGAATTCCTTTTTAAAGGGCCCATGTCATGGAAAGCAATTGTTTAAATAAGAGTTTAATACATTAGATAAAGTGCATAAACACAAACATATTGTTCACTCCCCCAGTCCATACAGACCAAGCTGGAATTTGCTGTGATGTCACAAATACCAACCCATTTCCATATATCTGCCTATTTAGCCTACCACAGTTTAGCACCAGCCATTCACAATGAAGTCACAAAAAAGTATTTCAGCCCCTGCTTTTTGACTGAGGCAGAATACAGGGCAGCCAATCAGAGCAGAGACTATTTACATATTTTGAACTTAAAAGTACAGCAACAAAAACAGCCTGTGATCTCCAGGGGATAAAGAGAGGTCAAAAATGATCATATAACAACTAAAAATGACTTTTTTATTACATAAGGTCACATAAATGTTCTGTGGACGTCATATTCTCAAAAACAGGAAAATGGGAAAAATTTTCGGTCTTTAAACATTTGAAATCAAATATGAGGTCAGGGTTTGATGATGAGGGCATGCACTTAGCACCATGCTAAGGCTTTGCTAAATTTGCGCCCCTTGTTAGTTGCATTAGCTTCGTCGCTCCAGTGCAAAATCAAAAAAGGAAACTTCAGACACCTGATGAGACTGGGACCATCCGCTGCGTTTGGGCTAAAGGGTGTAAATTCGATTTCTGACACAAGACAGCATGAACCCGATGGCGATACATACCCACACACTCCTGAGTGCCACGCCTGAAGAGGAGGCTAGCACTGTAGCGCTTTAGCAGCAGCTAGCGTCTCAGCAGGGCGCAGTCAAGCAGGCCTTGGAGCGCGTTCTCCGGAGAGCTCATGATATCGTTTGAGTCTTCCTCCGGGCCCACGCACACGCACACACACACACACACACACACACACACACACAAACACACACACGGGCAAACATCTGCGGTGACACAGCAGACAAAACACCCTCGCTGCTGCTGGGAGAGAAGCAAACACAACTCCAAACATGCATTGTGCTCCCAGCAGCCATCTGGAAAAACAGCCGCGTTGCGGAGAACACTCAACAATTGTAGTTTGTGGCAAAATTCATTATTTTCGGGTCGTACCCGAGTGCAAAATGACTTACGTGCTCCGAGGCAGGCGCTGATATTGTAAATCCTCCATATTTATCAAGAGCAGTGTGAGATCATTGACAAAACTGATTACTTTTCAATTTCCCCTCCAAAGAAATGAAGGCCTGGGTGGCCTTATCAGTGATGTCAGCCCCCAGTGATTAATCATTGACTGTATTAATGAGCGATTTGTGGCCAAACATGCTTTTGCGAGGAAAGCTGATGGATAGTCCATGTGGTTGTGGCATGAAATAATAATCAGTTGCTGTACTGATGGGTCCATGTGTAGAGTAAATGCAGGAAGATTTCTGACATTTAGCAGCAAAACTAGTCTTTGTTCCTTTAGTGAACGCAACAAATTAAGTTTAGGGCCTCTTATGTCAATGCAATGTTAGGTCATGTGTCATTATGTCATTTACTTCTTAATATTTACTGATAACACTACATAGCACCTACATGACTCTTTTATGACAGCTGAAATAAATCTATATTACAATTTATAAAGGTTTATTATTTGTCATAAAGGCTACTTTGGACAGTTTAACCCCAAAAAGTGTAACAACAGTGGACACCTGTTGGAATAAACCTTTATAATTGTCAGCGTAGGTTAATGCTTT
Organism: Brycinus macrolepidotus; assembly: GCA_037974445.1. Taxonomy (NCBI): domain Eukaryota; kingdom Metazoa; phylum Chordata; class Actinopteri; order Characiformes; family Alestidae; genus Brycinus; species Brycinus macrolepidotus. The sequence continues at coordinate 5,655 of JBBPCZ010084168.1, read as the reverse complement.
GCATTATCTTGATGTCATGGAATACTGATGGACAGCCATGTGGTTGTAGCACTCAGTAATAACCAGTTGCAGCACTGATGGGAAAAACTAGTCTTTATTCCATTAATAAACACACATAAACCTACATTACCATTTAAAAAGGTTTATTAAATTGTAAGAAAGGCTTCTTTAATCAGTTTCACCCCAGAAAATGTAACGCCAAGGACGCTTGTTGGAATAAGCCTTTATAAGTGTCCATTTAGGTTATCATCATTTGTCATAAATGCTAAATGTCAAGGAAAGTTGATGGATAGCGGTGTGGTTGTGGCCTCAGTTGTACTTGATGGGTTCACATCTAAAATAAAAGGAGGAACATTCCAAAAAATTTAGCATTTAAACTTCATTAATAATCACACATAAATCTACAATACTGTGCAAAGGTCTTAGGCACCTATGCAAATTGTTTGAAGCCAGACAAGACAACAACTTAACAGTATTAGAAGTAAACAGCTTTTAAGTATCATTTTCTCAGCCTAAGACTTTTGAACCATATTTTACATTACTTGGTTTATTCTGACAAGTGTCACATCATGAAGTCTGCTTTCGTCAGTTTCACTCCAGAAAGTGTAACAAGCCTTTATAAGTGTCTATGTATTTATACTCCAGCATTTGTTCATATAGAAAAGTGTATTTCATGCAGTATATTTTCTGCAATTTTTTTTTTATTTTAGACTTTTTAATTTTATATTGTCCTTGTCTCTATGTCTCTGTGTGTCTGTGCAATCGTAACGTAAGCAATTTCCTCCGGGATCAATAAAGTTTTCTGATTCTGATTCTGATGTAGGTTAAGATCAATTGTCATAAAGGTTTATGTGTATGTCAAGCTGATAGATAGCCATGTCGTTGTGGCCTCAGTTGCTGTATTGATGAGTTCATGTATTGAATAAATGCAGGAACAGAAATCTAGTCCTTATTCCATTAATAAGATCAGATCTCTACGCCCAGTCCTGGGCAAAATGATCTTTCAGCAATTAGGAACTGGATAAGCAGCTTCTGAGGGTAACAGCCATCCTCATAATGGTTCAACATCATGTTCGGTGTTGCTTTACTCTAAAAACAAAAGATTCTAGTTAATTTCAACCTCCTCTACGTTCACAGTTCAGTTCTGAATGTCACTGGCTACTGAGAGTGAATGCAGAGAGTAAACTGCAGTTCATCTACTCACCACAGGGGGGCAGAAAAAAACACTTGTGCATTGTAGAAGACTTTTTCAAAAGAGGGCTGATTGACACTCCTTGCTTTTTTCACGCACTGATGATCCTGGGCCTGCAGTCGCATGACCTCGAGTTTCTTTGTGCAGAAAACATGCTTGAACACTGCAGAACATGACTGCATCTGAAATGGTAATCTAATCTTTTTCATTGTGAGAGAGCTGTAGGCATATTAGATGGTTAGGTATCGCTTTACAACAAGACTACCCTTATAAAGCGTTTATAAGTGATTTATGATCAGGTTATTAAAAAGGTTGCAAACAGTTTATAAATCATTAATAAGCAGTTATAAACAAGTTATAACAGTTGTCATACATTGATGCTGGCTCAGTATTTGGCAAGATCTGGTGTTTTAATGGTAGTAACTGGTTAACAAAGACCTGATGAAGTTGACAGTTTAACGTTCTGCCTGAGAGAGAGAGAAGATAAGTTCAGGAACTAGCAAGATCTGAGATAGTGAGCGGGCATCAACGTATGACAACCGTTATAACTTGTTTATAACTGCTTATTAATGATTTATAAACTGTCTGCAACCTAATTAACAACCTGGTTATATATCATTTATAAACCATTTATTAGGGTAGTCCTATTGCAAAGTGGTACCAAAGGTTATTCAATCTTTCTCTATGGTTTTAATAATCTAATCCTGTGAAATGATCTCACTGCACTGGTGGATGATATTGCTTTTTTCATAGATTGTTTCAAGCCAAATGATCTGCCAATGGCATCATTTCAGGCAACCGAATTCTTTACAATGGTATAATGCCTAGATTTAATTACCCACGTAATATTCTAGGTCAGAATATGAAATGTTGAATAAACTGCCTACATTCAGGATACTTTCGCTGTTTTTTACTCTGTTCCATGTGTTTAAAAACTTTACAAAGAGTAATACTTTTACTTTTAAGTCTATTTGGAATCTAATTCACAATTTACTCAGTTCCACTTTTGCCATTCTTGTTTTATTACTTATTCTTTCTTTCTTTTCCTCCTTATTTTTATTCTGCTGCATCGTTTCAGCTTCTTGCTTTCTTTACTGTCGCTAACGTCTCTTATTTTGGGTCTTTAGCAATTTATTTTAGATACAAATGATCCAAAAAGAGAATAACACACAAGTTCATATGCTGGGTGGGCTAAGGAATTAGCAGCTGTATGGAAAACTAATTTTCTTCATTTTAACATTTTATTTGAAGCCCAGCTGCAAAGGGACTTTATAACACATTCATATACATTGAATAACATGTGTATAATCAATTATTGAATGCTTACAAACAGCTTATACCACATATTGGCGTAAGGGGCCTTAATCTAAAGTGACGGACACTTGTTCCGTTTATAATTCTGTTATGAAGCAACTTCTGCTTTTACAGAAGAAATATTTTACCAAAATTGTGTGTACCTTTGCTGAAATATAGATGTTTTCAATGGCAATATGTATGTTCAGGTTCATGTGTTAGTCAAATCGTATCAAAATGATTCATTTAGAGGGCTTCAGAACTACCTTATAACATCCATGACTTAAGAATGATGCTTCATAACAGTGTTATAAACACAACAAATGCCATCACTTTAGTTTAAGGCATCTTACATAAATGTTATGTCATGTCATACGTCATATTACTTCTTAAATTTATTGTCAGGTAGCGTTCATAAGGCTACATAACACCTACATACGTCTTTTATAACTGACATAAGCCTATATTAACATATAATAAGGTTTATTAATTGCCATAAAGGCTAAGTTCATAAGTTTTGCCCCAGAAAATGTAACAACGGTGGACAGTTGTTGTAATAAGGCTTTTAAATGTCTATATAGGTTAATGTTAATTGTCATAATGCTTATGTAAATGTTGTGTAGCCTTATGAATGCTGCCCTACAGTAAAGTGTTACCAATTTGTTCTCATCAATTACTGGCATAAGCTGTTTACAAACACTTTATATTCCTTTATAACGTGTCATTAAATGCTTATGCATGTGTCATGAAGGCCTTATGTTGGTAGCCTTATCCATTACTTTTTACTATTTAACATTTTATTTAAAGGCTACCTTCATCCGTTTCACCCCAGTAAGTGCAACAACTGTGGACATTTATTGAAATAAGCCTTTATGAAAGTGTATGTTGGTTAATGTCAATTGTCAAACAGCTTATGTAGATGTTTATAAACATTTTACATTGCTTTATAATCTGTCATTACAAGCTAATGCATGCATCACGAAGATCGTAGGTAGGTAGCCTTCAAATGAAGCTTTTTCCAGTATTTTTTACTTCATCTGAAGGTAAAATTCATTAGTTTCACCTACAGTTGTTTAATAAGCCTTTATAAGTGTCTAATGTCAATTAATGTCAACCAGTTTGCTTCTCCTCTTGCAATTACTGGCATATGTTGTATATAAACTTTTAAGTATTGCATTAGAATGTGTCATTACATGCTTATGCATGTGTCATGAAGGCCTTATGTAGTTAGCCTTCAAATAAAGCTTCATCTGGTTTTTACTTTATCTGAAGACTAAATAAAACAGTGTCACTGTAGCAACAGTGAACAGTTGTTGGAATAAGCTTCTATAATTGTCTATGTTAGTTAACGTCAGCTGTCATAAGGCGTATGTAGATGTTCATAAACACTTTATATTTCTTTATAATGTGTCATTAAATTCTTATGCATGTGTCATGAAGGGCTAATGTAGGTAGCCTTTATATAATGCCTTATCTGACATTTTTACTTTATTTGAAGGCTAAATTAATCAGTTTGAGCCCAGAAAGTATAACAACAGTGGACAGTTGTTTAAAAAGCCTTTATACATATCATGTGGGTTTAATATCAATTAATGTCAATCAAGTTGCTTCTTATCTTGCTATTAATGGAATAAGCTGTTTATATACACTTCATATTGCTTTATAATGTGTCATTAAATGTCTATGCATGTGTCATGAAGGCCTTATGTAGGTAGCCTTCAAATAAAGTCCAATTACTCAATATTTTAACCAGAATATAGGTTTAAACAGCTCTACCCAAGCAGACATCTAACACCATGAGCCAGACTTTTATCACTGGCGTATCTCACAGATCTCTCCTCTGTATGATCCAGCTGTCTCTGTTTTAATTCCTACCTTTGTAAATTTAATCTGTGATTATATTTCCACCATCCGGCAGCGCCCGGAGGAAGACAGGCGTTCTCTCTTTTTTAAATCTTGGCTCCTCTCGAGGTTTGTTCCTCTTGCTATCTTAAGGACTTTGCCCTCGCCACTGTCTCTTTTCCTCATTAGTGGTCATTAGCGGGCCGCTGAGTTGCTTTGTTTAAATGTCTATTGTAAAAAATAAAAAAAGAGGAATACAAATATACTGCAATGCAAGCCAAATAAATGGAGACTGAATGGATTCCTAAATAGGGGCCTGGTTTTTGTAGACCCTGAGGACACAATGGAGGAAAAATAAAGGTATTTATCAATTCACAGAGCTGAAGCCAGACAGTGTCCCATACAGTTATGATTAGAAAAATATATTCTGTACACTATTGTGGGAACGCTTACATTGTAATGCAGTAAACATTGGCGAATACACTAACAAACTCAACTAATACGCTATGAAGTCCTTCATGGTGCCCAACATTACCTCCCACGGTCTTTATCGCATGGGCTTTAGCCAATGTGTGCAGATCATCACTTCCACGCCCTCTGGGCTCTGCCCACACATCTCCAACTTTTGGTCGGAGGTCTTGGGCAGACTTTCAGATATCCCTCTTCATTCCCTCATGTCCCATTATTGTATTACTTGGTGATGTTTCTACAAAACATACACCCAAACATCTCAAAGCATGCAATTTCTTACTGGGTTCCAAAAAATCCTCATTATGTGTAATATTTTATTTTTATGTGAAATATCACTACATAAGTCAATATTACTGACCCACTACTGATCTCTCTTACATACAATAACATGCTCCTATCTACTGGAAAGACAGAACCAAGTATCAATAGTCTATTGGCTCAACCTGCTAACAGACCATTCAACTCTGGAAAACCTTAATAAATCCTGTGAAAATACCCTTTTTACAATACCTTCCTTTTTCCACAAACTGCCTTTACTATGGTTAAAGTTTTATCATTATATTATTATCATTATTTTTAACTTGTATCCAGTTATTCTTGTTTATTTTTCTAATTGTGTGTGCTCTAACAAATCTACAAAGAAACTCAAATTCAAATTGTACCATCAGTTTGGTTTGTCTGGTCTCTTCTGCCTCTTGTTTTTCTCTTTTTTTTGTTACTGTGATGTACTGTTGCTCTATACATCGTACTGTGTAATTCTGTTTATATATATTTTTTCTTCACATATATATATATTAGTGCTGGGAAAGTTAACGCGTTATTATCGCGTTAACGCATGATTTACTTAACGCCGACAA
>JBBPCZ010084150.1:0-11533 GCA_037974445.1 Brycinus macrolepidotus | reverse complement strand
CATGCTGGAATAGAAAAGGTTCTTCCCCAGACTGTGTCCACAAAGTTGGAAGCATGGCGTTGTCCAAAATGTCTTGGAAGATTAAGCCCTTCACTGGAAGTATGGGGCCTAGCCCAAACCCTGTCCCAATACTTTTGTCCACATAGTGTATATAAAAATGGCCCTCTCAAATTAAAAGATAGAATCTGAAATAGATTTTGATACCATTTGTCCTTCCACTGACTGGCCACTTCATTGGAAACACCTACACTGTCTTTCCCACAACTGGCCACTTTATTGGAAATACTTACCTTATACTTCAACTGATTGGCCACTTCACTGAAAACACTTTGCTCTTCAGATTAAAATCTGAAATGGATTTTGATGAATTTTAAATGAATTTTAAATTCACTTTAAAACTGACATTTTTAAGCAGTTCATTAACACCAGCACATCTATTTATCCATTATCTGAGCCACTTATACCATCAGAATCAAAATCAGAATCGGAATCAGGAAACTGCTTATGTTACGACTGCACAGACACACAAAGACTAGAACAATATAAAATATACAGTCTAAATAAATCCAATAAAAAACTCTGTAGAAGTACTCAGGATGAAATACAATGCGTTATACACAGAAATGCCATCACAATAAACCTGAAATGTGAAGACCCCCATGTCCCCCTACAACCGCCATAAATCCTGACTATGAATATGTTTGTATGTTTTGCCAGTTATGATGTTCCATTCATCACCTTTTGATGATCATCATTTCTGCTGTCGGTCTGTTGGTAAGTAGCTTAAGAAGCTGCTGAATGATTGACAGGAGGCCTCAGTTTCACACCTGAGGACGTTCAGGCCAGGATGACACAGGCGTTCGAGGCTGGTGTGGAGGAGTGTTCTCTTCGCAGTGAGTTATCTAAAGCTAGAGAGTGGATTATGCCTGGCTGGTCCCGGCCCAGTGCATTGTCCTAGCAGTGGGAGAGGAAATCCCCTCTAATCCAATAGTTCCCACTAAATCCCATCGTCTTAAGGAGCGAAAAGATATTCACAGTGACAACAAAAGGCCCTTTTTTGCAAGGAAACCGTTTGGTAAGACAAGTCATAGTTTCATGTAAGTAAACATGAATAAAAAAACACGAGTATGACCAGGAATCGCTCGCAACATTGAAATGACTGATTTCTTTGTCCTTGAAACTTTCTACTTTTCTATGCAAAAAAATCAATTACAAAGGCAAATTGTTGTCATTTTTAATAGGGCAATAGTTAAGCGAAAATGCTTAAATGCAAAGACTTATTAATGAATACGTAAACCATCCCTTTTCACTCTTCCTTTCACTGGGATCTTTGGAAACACTAACTGGCCATTTTATTGGAAACACCTATCTTGTACTTCCTCTGACTGTCCACTTTACTGGAAATACCCACTGTTGACGGGCCGCTTTATTGGAAACACATACCTTGCCTTTCCACTGACTGGCTACTTTATTGGAAACACCCACCTTATACTCCTGCTGACTGGCCACTTTTTTTAGAAACACCTACCTTGTCTTTTCACTGACTGGCCACTTTATTAGAAACACCTACCATGTACCCCCACTGACTGGCCACTTTATTGGAAACACCTAGTTTATAGGCCCACAGCTATCACAACCACTAACTGCAGCCCATCTGTTAGCTGTGTAGTAAATCAACTCAGGGAGTGTGTGTTATCCTCCTAAACCATTTGAATGTTTAAACGAATGAATGACTAGGCAAATAAATACATGCTCATGTGCATAAATTGAATAATGAATAATTGAGCATGCATAAATAAATAAAACTAAATAAACACTGACGACTTCATGAATATTCAGATAAGCTAATGAATGCATTAATGACTGAATGAAGAGATGACGTGTTCAGATGAAGAAAAAAATCAGTGAATGAACACAGTACAGTGTACTGACTACAGTAGACGAATGAATGGACGTATGCACAATTAAATTACTCTATGCATGAATGCGCAAACGCATGCGCGCATGCATAAGCAAGTGAACGGAGATTAAAAATAGAGCTTTGAGGCATCCCTACCACTCTACATGGCGAGCCCACACCCTCGCTCTTGCGCTGAATTGCTTTTCCCCTAGGTGCAATAAATCGATGCACGTTGGGAGGGAATACAATTAGAATGACAAATGGGGCTGCGCGGCATCCTGAGCAGGCGAGCAGCGCCATGTGACTTACAGGGTTTTATTTTTTGTAAGTGTATGGAATACGTTTAGCCAGACATGACGTCATGCAAATCAATGGCATCATAAGAATTCCCAGCTGCAGGTCAGTGGTGGGGGGGGTGGGGGGGGGGGTGGACAGTGCTGGAAACACAAGAAGAGTGTGAGTTGTGCTAGAAGAAGGCAGGTGGAGCTGTCAGCTGGAGGACGCCATTTTTAATGTGCATGCTTTTGTGGAGGCAACAGCGCAGCACAGGTGCAGGTTTCTGTTGCGAGTTGTCTTTCAGAGACAGCTGAGCTGTTAGATTAAAGCAGAACTCTGTGTGTGTGTGTGTGTGTGTGTGTGTGTGTGTGTGTGTGTGTGTGTGTGTAGCCCAAGACAGTATACATGTGTTGTACAGCTTGTTTTATACATGAACTGAAGCTTGTTTTGCACATATAAAAAGAGGTCAATGTATATTTTGGTTGATGAGGGTTGCTGTTTACATATAAATGCATAACATGGAAATAATACATAAAGATACATACATATTATAATGAGTATAATACTCGATTATTTACCGATAGTCCACTTTACTACTTTGTACTTTGTATGGCCATTGATGGGCCACTTTATTGGAAACACATTCTGGCTACTTCCACGGACTGGCCACTTAATTGGAAATACCTACACTGTTCTTCCATCGACAGGTCATTTTACTGGAAACATCTACCTTGTACTTCCATAGACTGGTCGCTTTATTCGAAACACCATCCTTGTGCTTCCACTGACAGTCCACTCTATCGGAAACACGTCTTCCTCACACTTACACCAACTTCATTAAAAACATATCTTGTGCTTCCAATGACTGGTCACTTTATTGGAAACATCTACGCTGTGCTTCCACTTAGAGGTCACTTTATTGGAAACACCTAACTTGTGCTTCCACTGATTGGTCATTTAATTAGAAACACCCACTAATGTAATTCCTCTAACTGGCTACTTTATTGGAAGCACATTCTTTGTGCTTCCACTCACTGGCCACTTTTTTAGAAACATACCTTGCACTTCCATTGACTGACTGGCCACTTTACTGGAAACACTGACCTTGTACTTCCACTGACCGGCCACATGATCAAAAACCCCTATCCATTGAATGGTCACTTTATTAGAAACACATTCCTTCTACTTTCACCGACTGGCTTTTTTTTTTAATAATTTGAACACACTACCTGGCCTTTACATTGTGTGAAAAATTCCTGTCAAAAAAGTGACTATTTCGTTGTATTTTGGTGACATGAAAGGTTGATTTCAGACAAAATGCTCAAATGCCAAACTATTTAAATCATAAGATTTAAATCTTATGGCCCCGTACTGGAACAGAAACAGGTGCTCCTGCCCCTCCTCCCCCTCAAGTTTTCCTCCCGTGCCAGGAGAGAAGAGCAGCTCGTGCTTCCTGCTCTGGACCATATGGTCGGATATGGACAAGCTCTGGCACACACACATCATGGAAGTGCCCCACCGGCGTCCCCTCATCCATCCTCTCTTTCAGCACACATTTTAATAGTTTAGAATCATGGCCAGCACTCGATAGAGCTTCTTTCCTTCCACCTGACCTGCCATGGCATGATTGGTGGACGCAATATGTTCGTATCCTCCTCCACCCAATCAGTGGGCTCCATTCAGTTACTGGGCGTTCTGATGGAGTGAATAGGCTTGATGAAGATAAAAAATGAGGTAAATGTTTAAAAAATTTACATTTTGACTTTTAGTCATTTTTAATAAAATGATTACATTTATTATTTATTAATGTTCTTATTTTATTTTTTTTTTCTTTATTTGTTATTTTCTCATCATTTTATTAAAATCGTTTTAGTTTTTCCCTCCGAGTTTTGTTATCCTCATTATTATTTTTTTTTTAGTTCGTAAATCTGTTTCATTTATAAATGAACTGAATTGTTTTTATTATTGCATTTCCCAAAGTACAGTTATGTTGACTCTAATGTTCCCAAAGTACAATAACGTTAACTCTAATGTTTCTCCTGAAATATAAGGTATTTGATTATCTCACCTTTTGCTGCAACAATCTTCTGGGAAGGCTAGACGCTGGAACATTGCTGTGAGGATTTGATTGCAGCCACAAGAGCATTGGTGAGGTCAGGTACTGATGCGGGACAATCGGTTCTAGAACACAAACATCGCTCCAATTCATCCTAAAGATCTTGGATGGAGCTCCACCACTCCAGAGAACACAGTCCATGGATCCTCCAGAGCTTTTCATTCTATTGTCAGTGACACCTGTATCAGCAAATGCTGCACCTTAAAGTAGCTGAATGAAAAGAGGTTGTTAATTTAGAGGTTGTTTTTCTTAGCAGTACACTGGCAGGGGAAAATGACCCAGACCGTGGTGGAAAGTCCCTTAGGTAGTCCTTAACCATGACTAAGAAGTCTTGTAGCTATGGTTTAGTGTTGCTCTGACTGTGGGCCTGGGAAGCCTTGTAAATGTGGTGAAGCATCACTCTGATTGTGGGCCCATGAAAGCCTTGCAGCACTGCTCTAATGGTGAGCTTGGAAAGACCTGTAGCTGCGGTGTGGTGTTGTTCTGACTGTGAGCCTGGGAAGCCTCCAGGCTGTGGTGTAGCATTGTTCTGACTGGGAGCCTGGAAAGCCTTGTAGCTGCAGTGTAGCGTTACTCTGACTGTAGTCTCAGGAAGCCTTGTAGCTGTGGCATAGCTTCACACTTACTGTGGGCTCTGGAAGCTTTGCAGTTGCAGTGTAGCTTCACTCCAACTGTGGGCTCAAGAAGCCTTGTAGCTGCGGCATAGCGTCACTCTGACTGTGGGCTTGGGAAGCCTTGTAGCTACGGGGTAGCCTCACTCTGACTGTTGCCCCAAGAAACCTTGTAGCTGTGGTGTAGCATCACTCTGACTGTTGGCCCAAGAAGCCTTGTAGCTGTGATGTTGCATTGTTTTAACAGTGGGTCTGGAAAGCCTTGAAGCTGTGCAGTAGGATGACCCAGGCAGCCAGCCTTGGAAACCTCATAATCATGGGGTTGCAATGCTAAAGCAGCCGTCTCCGTACCAGCCCTACTCACTTTTCAGTATTGTAATTAAGGTCGAAGGCTAGAAATGTCTATAGAAATAATGGCAGTTGTCATGAATAAGGCGAGCTTCTTTTTTTGTCTCCATATGTGATGAGTTTGTCACTAACGTTATTATTACTGCTGCATGGCAGGCCGATAATTGGTGTTTTGAAAGTATTCTGACAGAATTTCCATTTTTTTATATAAATAAACTCACACTCCAGATTGTGTGAACGTCACAATTCTCTCTGAATAATGAAAAGCCTTGTTTTATTTATTAAATTAACTTGCATATTGTTCATATCTTGTGCTATGAGTCATATCCAGACACTCGAAGCTGCTTGAATTAATATTCCTCCAGCATAAAACAGCACTGCAGATCAGATCCAAAAGCAAAGGCAGAGCATGCGTTTGTGTCCGCATATGAGGGCTGAGGATTGCAAGCAGCTCTTAAAGGGGCACTTGACTTGAGGAGAGCTCGTCTGGAACCCCGACTAAGTCCTGTCGCATGGCATCTAAGCAGACTTTTTTCGTTGCCCATGCCCTTTGCCATTGATTGTGGAGAACGCTGGGAAATTATGTGATTCTGTCAAGGGCCTCTGAAGAGCGATGAATTGTGAGGGAAACCATTTACCATGTTGTCAATGTCAGGACGACCAAATGTTTTCCAAATCGCCATGGAATGTTGGGGAAACCTTATGGAAAACCAAGTCCAGACCCCTAAAGAGGAAACCTGGGATTTTCAGAGGAACCAAGACTTGTCCTTCATCGGGTGGCACCAGGTAGAGAAGTTATAGCCTTGTGTGCCATTGGAAACTACCACATACCTACTCTATATGTCCACTCACTGGCCACAGTATTAGAAACACGGACCCTATACTTCCACTCACTGGCCGTTTTGTTAGAAACAATGATCCTATACTTCCACTTGCTGGCCACTTTATTAGAAACGCCCAATTCTTCCACTGACTGGTCACTTTATTAGAAACAGCTGTCCCATACTTCCACTCACTGGCCACTTTATTAGAGACAATGACCCTATACTTTTACTCACAGGTCACTTTTTTAGAAACACCTACCCCATACTTCCACTATCTGGCCATTTTATTATAAACACCTACTTTATAGATGCACTGACCAGACTCCATTCATCACTAGTCAGTTTCTGTCCTTCAAACTGCTGTTGACCAGATGTCATTTGGGTTCTGGAGTGTTCACTGACCATCGCTGAAAGGCCTGAGCCTGGTTGTACAGTGCAAAAGCAGTCTCTAATTGTACACCAGCGAGGAGGCCAGGCAGTGCAGATAAAATGTAGCGGGGAAGATGTTCTCTTGCAGCTTACCATTGCTGTTTGTCCTGCTGTAAAGCAGCAGAGCTCTGCAGGTGCGTCCGTTCATGGACCACCTGGCCTCCAACGACATCTCCTCACTTTCCCAACCTTGCTGTGCTCTCCTTTGTTTGTTGCAGAGCGAGGAAAGTTGCTTACGTGTCGGAATAACAAAACTGAGAAAAAAGGGTTGCAGTGGCTGTTTTGCGCTCCCTTACGACAGATGGGCAACCTGGGCAGTTTTTGTCCTGCAAGGTTAGCACACAGCGAGTCGGACGGAACCTGCGGCCTTGGGCAGCTCGCATCAGCAAATTGTCTCAGCTTGGTCAACATATACTGTATGTATGGTGTTTACGGCCTTCTTTCCTCTTTTTCTCCAGAGGTGCATTTCATTTTGCACGCCTTATCGTGCTCTCATCCTTCTGGTCACCTTCCGAGGCAACATTAGTCCTCGCCAAAAAGTCTGTAATTTTCTGTGCGATTCTCGTAGTTCTTGCTGCCAGGAACAGATAGGCCTCCCCTTATCACTGAATAGCCCTTTTTTATTACAATTCTCGGGTCCTTCTCACATCCCACCTTTTGTTTCCTGATTATTTGTGAGGTCTTCTGCTAAAGTCAGAAATAAAAGGAGTAAATAAAAGGAGATGGTCTCCATTCCCTTTAAACAATGGATCCTGTCGCCTATGCACTTCTTAAGGTCGTAAAACTGCACAACCACAGGAAAAGAGAGAGAGAGAACAAGAAGCAATCTCCTGGCTGATAAGGGCTTGGTGGGGGGATATGTATGGCCGCGGATATGATGACTTTGGGATTTCAGCGTGGAGTTTCTCAGGCGAGGACATGTTTAATCACATCTGTCTTCTGGTCAGGTGACTGTTGGGCGCCGGAGACAGTGGGGAAAAAAACTGCCTCAAGGACAAAGGCATGATGCATGTTTCCCACCACGATGAGACTCAGATAGAAAATATCTTGTGCAGATCTCACGGCTGGTGTTATATCCGCTCCTGTCCTTGGCTTCGGGAAGAATCTGAATTTGTTTCCTTGAGAAATGCATGGCCCAGGCCTGCTCATGACGGAATGGGATATAAGCCAGCGCTAAGCTGTTCTGGTCTTTAGCTGTCATTATGATTACTAGTCCGGGGCCAAAGGAGGAAAATGGAACCCCTCCCTTTCTCTGAGAGGGAGGACCACTGCGACTCTGAACAACGGGACCCGTGTGGTAGGGACATCTACGAAGGCTTTTTGGTCATCAAGGCAGGCTTGGGTGATCAAATTCACAGTTCTGTCACGATTTTGATTCTTAGACAATGAGACAATTCAGATTAGATGAATGTTTCATTATTAGAATGGGGAAGTAAAGGAAAATTCGAGTGACCAGCGTAATCAAGGTATTGCATCAACACTGGAAAACACAGACTGGCAAAATGTTGTGAGAATAACTAGACCTTGAAAATGGCTGCATGCGCTCGAATAAATTTGTCAAACTGACACTTTCACTTAAAGGCTTATTTGAACCAAATACGATTTTTCAGAGCCCGCAAAAAATTGCCTGTGATTGTTATCATGCTGGAGTGATTTTGGTTTTACACACTCTGGGAAGAAGGCTTTTCCATGAGTATTTATTCTTTTTCAACTAACGCCCCACACAGTACACCCATTCTACAAAAAATACATCTCACAATACACCAGGACAAACAGAACAGGGCTATAAACTGTCACTGTGTTGTCCTGAGCTAGTTACCGTCATCCCCAGCCTTTCGGTTATTATCCTTTATATCAGCCATTCCCAAAGTTACAAATGGCCCAATTTGAAATCTGAAATCCTTCTGTGGTTCTCTCACACCAGTAATCACAACCTACACCATACAATCATTCTGTCAGCTATGATTTCCCACCAATAATGTTCCTGATCACAACAAATACACATAAACGAATACACGCAAATGGTTTTGTTTTACTAGTTGCAATGACTTTCTTTAATTGTAAATATTTTTGTCATTAATGGTTTATGTCATTTTCAAAATTTGAAAATTTGAAAATGAAAACTTTTTTTATTTATTGTATATGACATCTCACAGCCCACCTGCAGTACCTTCACAGTACACCAGGGGGTCTGCAGCCCACACTTTGGGAAACTCCGTATCTGTATATTTTTTTTCACCTCTGTATGTGTATAGTCAGGGTGTTGCTTGCAATATAAGTTTTTGTGCTCTGACACGAGCAAATAAGGCCATTCTTTCTATTCCATTTAATTCCATTCTTTCCATTCAATTGCACTACCTAGCATACCTGATATCCATCCTACAGAATAACAAACCATTTCAAGTTGTTTTACTTCTTTCCAGAGGTGTCATCAGGAACTTAAAACACTAGGGGCTGAGCCCAGGCAGCTATATGTTTTGAAAGTTTTATTTTGCCGGTTACAGACGTAATATTTTTGTTGTGGAGGAGGGAAAAGTTGCAGTAGTTTTGTTGACGAAGGAGGGGGTGGTTCATTGTTTCGATTTATAATAGCTGATCAGTATGCATCAATAGAATCAGAATGACACAACATTACAATGATTCTTTAAACATTCGGGTCTGTGGCCTAACAACGCTCCTGCCTCTACCCTTTAAATGCATGCAGCATTTTGTTTAGACGTTTTTCTCTAATGGAACATTCATTATTTGAAGACCGAGGCCTGTGATCTGCAGGAGAGCACCACCCCGTCGATGACTCTGCAAAACTGACCGAATATTCATGACCCCATCTCCAAAAAAGTGCATTTCATAATTTTTCAAAACACCCAAGTATCCAAGAGTAATAATTGCTATACAGCACAAATTTAATACATGTTTGTCCAGAAACATGTATTACTCTTCAAACCAGAAAGTCTCACTCTAAAGACCTGCAGCACCACTGTAGGAGATGAGGAGATATATTCACGCTGGAAGTATTGATGGTTATGTATTTATTTTATACAGAGTATCCATGTAACATACAGCCACGTTTTTTTTGGTGTACTTTTCAGGTGCACCTGCCATCTTTTCTTGTCAGTGATTACAGGTTTGCCTAGTGAATGTTTGTCTGACATTTTTCTGCCTGTAGATGCCTCAGAGAAATGTTCACAAAAGGTACAAAAAGGTTCACTGTGTAGTGTTCCCAGTTACTACCAATTTTATAGGCGAATTCCAGCAGTATATCTTGGATTAAAAGAATAAAAAAGTGAAAAAATGGAAAAAAAAAAGGGGGGAACATCGCAGCTGCAACATGATAACATTGTTTTGGTCGAGTCTAATTCTGTTAGAATCCGGGTCTGTTGTGTTGTTATTTGGGAATACGCTCCATCCATGCACTCTTCCCAGTTTCCTAATTTGATTCTGATCAGGGCGCATTCTGTGAAGGCCCTTATATAACGTCCTGGCTGCAGCGAGTTCCAAGAGATGCCTTTGGTCTGATGATGAGAATTCACTTTAGTGGTGCCAGTTACCCTCCCTCGGCACCCCAAGCCGGAGCCCGAGCCAAGGCGGAGAGAAAAGGCTGGGTAACAAAACTCCCTTTCTACAGCAGGTGGCCCATTCAAGAGTCCTGGAATAAATTCTCTGAATCACTTGGCACTTTCAAGGGCCATTTCATCGCTGTGTACTGTATGCCATCACACCTACGGAGAGCAGAAATCAAGTCTATTTGGGAGGGGAATGGGATGAATCTGTTATAGAACAAGAATGTGAGGATGTGGATCACAAAAAAAAAAGCTTTTTAGTATACAGGGTGAATCATATGTCCATTTCTTTGCTCTATGGAATATAAACAAGCCCTTGCATAAACATTAGCACCTTCTCAACAAGCTGCCCTATAAGTCAGTCTAGCTTAGCCATGCTAATCTGATGAACGGAAAGTTCTCTCAGCTTCGTCCAAGGACTAAAAGTAACAATGCTGAGTGTCTCCAGGTTGTTTTTAGGCACAGGGCTACACGCTGTCCTCAATATTTAGCCCTACAATGCTGACTTGCAGTCTTTCTTTTTTTTTCTTCCTTTTTTTTGGGAAAGGAGCAAACAATGCTGAGGAATTAGTCACCTTGTGCTTTGTCAAACTGATGTAGTGCTCTTAATTGGTGCTGGGCCTTCTGGGCCCCAAACTCAGTCAAACGGGGAAACGCTCGACCCCGAGTGACGCCCCACAAGGTCGACCTGCCCTCCCCGCCATGTTCACCCAATTGCCCCATACATCACGCGCGACAGAGTGAAAATGAATGCCAGCGCTAACCCGGGCACGTCGGCACACACGGCTTTGTCCCGCGCTCATCAGGAATGTGTGGTCAAACATTTGGGCTGGGGCTGTTCGTCACACTGAAACAGCTGACTAGCGTCCCCGTCCAGAGGCAGATGTACTGTGCTGAAAAACAGCGTGCTCTTTTCAGAAATATTACCTCTCAGCTGCATGCTAACGTACTTGTGTCTGGACTATGAGACTGTTTTGGAGCCTATGTATACACACTCTGCCTGAAAAAGTCTGCATATTGCCTTCTTTTGCAATTTTAAAAGTAATGTTTGATCTCAACTCCCACTTCTGAGTTAAACAGGCAAAGCCTTTGCTAGCATAAACCAGCTATGTGCTAATGCTCTAGGTATATTTAGCTACAGCACTCAAACCATCGTCTTTGGTGTGAAAAGCAGGTTTTAAATAATATTTTGACATTTTCTTTTCCAAGCTAGTGCATAAACAACACGAGCACAAAATTTACAGCCTTCAGCAGAAAATGTGTGTTAAAAAGCCACCCTCAAAAAGTCACCTGGGATTTAACTGTTTTAAATATGTTTTAGATATTATTATATTATATTATATTATATTATATTATATTATATAATTTTCAGTGTTGTACGTGTATCATTATGAATTCTTCTACAGTAACATTACATTAAAATATTTATTGATTTGATTGATTTCAGGGTATTGAACACTAGTGAGTGT
>JBBPCZ010084139.1:0-11533 GCA_037974445.1 Brycinus macrolepidotus | reverse complement strand
GCTTTGTGCACTGGGGCACAGTCACGCTGGAATAGAAAAGGGCCTTCCCCAAACTGTGTCCACAAAGTTGGAAGCATGGTGTTTTTCAAAATGTCTTGGTATGCTGAAGCATTAAGATTGTCCTTCACTGGAAGTAAGGAGCCACCTGAATTGAATCATTAAGAGGTGTGTCCCAATATTTTTGTCCATATAGGGTATTTGGCTACAGATTTTTCAACAAAAGGCAAATAACAATTCCAAATCTAAGAAAAAGTGTGAAAATAACATGTAATGGGGAAGGTAGTTTTAGATGTTTATTATTTCGAGGTTCTAGACCTTTGCTCTACATGTTGTTGTGCCTGAAGGGAATAAGAGAGACATGTTCCCCAAAGTGTAGAGTCGTCAAACTGCTCTGTCTCGGGTCAAAAGTGGTGAAAAGTGAAATAATATGGTTAAAAGACACGAAATAAGCAAAAATGAAAGTTATGAGCTAGAGAGAAGAGGGCTGAGGCTGAAACTGTTTACATGTTTAGACACTCACCTGTCTTCTCTCCCCTGAGGCCACTTCATCTTTTTCAGCAAACTTTGCCTCTCCCGCCTCCTGAAATAAGTGATTTAAGTGTATAATTTTATTCCAAACACACTCCTAACCCAAACACACTCTGTAAGCACCTAAAAACTGTCTTACCATGTATCCTCCGTGCAGGTTGTCCTAAAAATGTTGCGTGTCAACAGCTGTGAACCGACTCGCCAAACTCGTATTTCCACCAGCCAATCAAATCGCAGCCTTACCTCTCGAGGATGCTCGATGCGTTTTTTCCCCACCCGTTTTTCAACAAATCCCGCCTTCCCAGCCTCACGATTGGCTAATAAGTTCCTAATACCTGCATTTTGATTGGTTAATACGTCAGACTGGCGGGTAGTCAGAGATGAGACAACCAGTCGTAGTGCAGAAAGCAGGATTGTCTGAAAACGGGTGCGAGAAAAAAAATGTCGAAACATGTCACTGGACAAGCTGAGTGAAAGTATGTGGACTTGTCCAGCCAGTTGTGCGTCTCTTGTAGCGTTTAGATAAAGTGTCAGCATGACACCGACGATTACTCGAAGCCCTTAACCACAGTATTAATTACAGGAGCTACTGTGTGTGTGTGTGTATACATCTACAGGCTTTTAGCAATCAAGGAGCCTAAGACTTAAATTACAAGGCCCATTATCTTATTTGCTTTCTGAAACCTAGTGATAATGTAATAAACGCAATTCTGATTCTGATGTATTCATGCGTAAAGATCTTGCAATCTATAATACATTATATGGACAAAAGTATTGGGACACCTGTTTTTCAGGGTTTGGGCTAGGCCCCTTACTTCCAGTGAAGGGCAATCTTAATACTTCAACATACCAAGACATTTTGGACAACGCCATGCTTCCAACTTCATGGACACAGTTAGGGGAAGAACCTTTTCTAATCCCCAGTGCACAAAACAAGCTCCATAAAGACATTGTTGGATGAGTTCGGTGTGGAAGAACTTGACTGGCCCACACAGAGCCCTGACCTCAGCCCCATCCAGCACTGAATGCAATGTCATTAAAGTCTCTGTTGATTTAATGATCAGGCGTCCCAATACTTTTGTCCATGTAGTGTATGTGTGTGTGTGTGTGTGTGCGTGTGTGTGTGTGTGTGTGTGTGTGTGCGCATCTACACTCATCATCAGGCTTATAGCAGTTACGGAGCCTAAGACTTTAAGACTTCATGTTCAGTTTCATTATACTTATGCACAATTATTGTAGCAAATAAAAAGCATAACATAACTCCTCTTTTGTTACTATAATGGAGCAATAGATCATTTTAAACTATAAGAGTCTCTACTCTTCTGGGAATTTTGATCCATTCAGTCAAAAGAGTATTTGTGAGATCAAGCACGGATTTTGGAGGAGAACGTCTGTCATACAGTCTGCGTTCAGTTTATCCCATAAGTTTAGATCAGCTGTGCCCAAACCAAAAAAAGCTAAATTAAAATACAAACAAAAAAAGGCATGTGGTATGTGGAGCAGCTGGTTGCCTGGTTATCCGGCAAACCCAGATACATCCATCAGACTGCCAGATAGTCAAGCGTGCGCTCACCTGCCTGATGTGATTTACGTGACAAAATTACAACACAGATTGCCCAAAATAATAAATCAGACAACTGCATGTTTTGAGCAATAATTGTCAATTCCAGGCTTGGGTGTTTCTGATCATGCACCCCTACTTCCAAGGTCTAGTATGCCACTTTATGGACTAGCTGAAGCTCACTTAGGCTGGAGCATTCAGACAGCAAGGCATTACAGTAATTCAACATTAATGTAATAAAAGAATTATGAAAGGACAGGGCATTTTTTGATTTAGCAGATGATTTAGAAGGTGAAACATAGCGATTATAGTCAGCCAAGTAGGATCTGAATTTAAAATCTGTTCTTGTTCATTTCTTAATTGTGTTTGTGGTTAATCTGACATGACAGAACTTCAGTTAAATGCCTAAGGCCCAACCAATGGGAGAGCTCACTTAGCTGAACCTGCCCAGATTGCTGTGGTGCTGCTGAATTTGCTGTCGTCTTGCTAAAGGAATACACAAATGTATTTCAGTTATGTTATATTTCGGTTTAAGGCACAGAGGTTAAGACGCATACTTTAAATTAAGAATGCCTGTTATCAGAAATCAAATTCTGCATTCTAGCCTTGGATCCTGGATCTGTATGAATCAAAAAAAGAAAAGCAGTCATGATACCAAAACAGGCACTGAGTATAGTTTAGTACAGCAGAGTACAGTATGGAGTATATTAGGATAAATAGGAAAGGTATATCAAGTCCCAAATATTATGTAGTTTACTGAAGATAGTAAGGCAAGATATTCTGTTTCCATGATATAGGCCCATGTCATGGAAAAATAAAACAATAAAAATGAGAATCTATTGTAGTATGTGAGCACTTTTAAAGGTTCAAAGTTCTTTACTTTCCAGCCTTTTTTAAAATTCAGTTTTTGTGATGTCACAAAGCCCAATCCATTTAAACGTTTCTGCCTCGTCAGCCTGGCTGAATAGCTCTGCCTGTTCACAATGCAGTTATGACGAATACCTCAGCCTAGACGGCTTTTTAAATGAGCAACAATACAGGGCAGTCAGTCAAAAGAGAGATAATTTAAGTGTATCAGTCTTAAAGACACAGTAAATAAACAGCATGTTAAATTATATAGGATAAAAAGGGGATGGAAAATGGTCATGTACAAAACAATATACCTTGCGGGACAAAACTCAGTAAAATACAAAACAGAAATGGGACCTTTAAACAAAGTGATGTATGTTTAACTTAAACACAGTTTTCACACAGAGGAGGGATAGGAGTCTGCTTGCTGAGCAGTGTATCACCAAGAAAGTTTTCCACAATCCAGAGCTGTAGATTCAGACACCTTGCACAAGTATTTTTGGACAAAAAGCTAGTAGGTTCAGTTCTCTAAGAAGTGTCTGCACAGAGTAAGCCATTAGGCCTGAAACTAGACCAGAATAATACAGATTAGCTAGAAATGATCAGATGTACATTAGAAAGACAAAAATGAAATTTCCAGTCTACTGTGTAACTAAATATTCTAAAGTAAAGAAGCAAACCACAGAAAATGTCAAAGCAAAGTTGTATAGTGCCCTCTGTTGGCGCCCTTGCTAAAGCTGACTGAAAAGGCTAACAAAAACTAACTTTATCAGATGTTATCTTAATATTATATTGAACATAGGAAAAAAAATCATACCTTTTTTACGCATGTTCAGTCTGAGAAGGAAGTGAATTTAAACTAAACCACATATCACAAAGACTGGTATCCCAAAAAATCTAAATAATGGAAATGTAAACGAAATTAATCACACATATTTAACCCATTCAAAGTTGGCCTAAATGTTTAGGAACTTTTGAGCAGTAATCAATGATTTTCTGTTTCGCTGGGGTATAAAAAAGAGGTGACACTTGATCCAAATCCAATAGTCATTCATCACCGTGGGAAAGATTCCAGAGCGTTGCAAAAAGGCAAAAGTGTGTTTAAGAAGTATTCTTAACTAAAATAAACCAACCTGGAATAGGATGCAAGACTACGTTACCAACAGCCACAGTGAAGAGGATGGTCAGAGCAGTAAAAAGTCTCCAAAGACCACAGTTTCAGAAAAACAGTTTGGAAGCATCTTGGGGTCACCATGTCTCTAAATCCATTTGATGTCACCTCTACGCCAAAAGACCATTTGGAAGGTATGCCAGAAAGAAGCCTTTCCTATCTTTTCACCACAGGCAAAGGCACCTGAAGTTTGCCAGATGTCACTGGAACTTTAACTTTAACTGTGTACAGAAGAAAACAAATTTGAGGCCAGTGATTCCAAACGCTCAAAGTTTGGCGTAGAAATAACAATGCGTGCAGAGAAAGCAAGCCAATCTAATACCAAGCGTTAAATATGATGGAGGATCTGTGATGCTGTGGGGCATTTTCTCCTTCAGAGGCCCTGGCAGTATTGCTCACATACATGGTATTATATATTCCAGGAAGTAGCAGGAGATTTTAAATCAAAATCTATCTGCCTCTGCCAAGAAGCTAAACCTTGATCGTGGCTGGGTCTTCCAGCAGGACAACGATCCAGAGCATACATTAAAATTCACTCAAAAATGGTTAAATGAACACAAAAAAGCCATGGCATCCCAGTCCCCTGACCTAAATCTATTTGAAAACCTGTTGGTTGAACTCAAGTAGAGAGTGCACAAGAGAAACCCCAGAACTCTGCACAATCTAGATAGCTTCTAGAAAGTAAAGTGACCATTTGTCATACATGAACACACCACAGCACACAGTGTGAACAGCACAAATTCTTCCTCTGCATTTAACCCATTCACCAAGTGAAGCAGCGGGCAGCCAGGAACACAGCACCCGGGGAGCAGTGTGTGGGGACGGTACTTTGCTCAAGGGTACCTCAGAGGTGCCACTAGCACTCCTGGGATTCTGATGACAGGGGCAACTCCCTAACCACTAGGCCCTCAGCATTCTGCATTGAGGAATGGTTAAAAATCCCTTCTTCTGTGTTCTCAAATCTTGTAAAACATTACAAGAGAAGACTCAGTGCTGTTCGGTTGGCAAAGGTGGAATTGCACAAAATACTTAATGAGGAGGTGCCAGTAATTGCTTGTCGTAATAAATGTAATAAAATAAAATGTATATTGTGATCTGGTATGGCTTTTTTCTTGTGGAATGGCCTCCTATGGAATTTATATATTTACTTTATTTGCTGAGTAAAAAGAACATTTATTAAACATTAAGGGTCATTTTCATCAGCCTTTAAAAATATTTAAAAAGGGGGCCAGTAAATTAGAGGGTATATTCCACTGTACATGAAAAAGGGAAGCCAGTGGTGCAGGTGCACTAGGGCTCGATGGACTAAGGCATGAGCCAAAACACACAGTTGAACACATGGGAAAATGTAAAATGTGTTTCTTTATGTTATGCATAAGCATTTGAGAAAGGATTGTACAAGACTTAGGAAAATTATAAGAGGAGACACTGGAAGAGCAGCTGATTGTATATTCTCTTAATTTAGATTCTCTTGATTTTTTTTCACCGCCTTCTAAACATTAGCTGTAACAACTCAATGATATGTTGTTGGGAGACTTCTTTTGCATATTTTAAATCTGGAGTAGAATCATTCCCTGATAATGTGCTGATGGGAATAAATATCATTACTAACACCCATATCTCTTTGCACACTTTTATTTTCTCTTTGGTCTCAACCTTGTTGACTGTTTTGCCTGTTCCTCTTGTGTGTGCAGATAATAGACAACCACGTACACAGTTTGCACTATGCATGACGTTTTATGTGTATCAGGGCCACAGTATAGTGACGGTCAGAGCACACGCAGACACCCAGGGCTGGGAGGGCTATTTATATTCTGGTACATTTACTGAAACAGGATAAAAGAAAGTCTTTGTATTCTGTTCCAGTTACTGTAAACCAAGTATTAAAATAGGTTAATGAGTAGCAGGATAAAGTCACAGTATAAAGTCATTTTGTTTCCTAATACAGGGCAGTTTTCCTGTGTTGACTAAATCTGTAGATTACATTTTGAACAGGTAGTCAATAATCTCTACCAGAATATAAATAACCCACCCAGGCCTGTGTGTCTGGTTAACATTTGCTTTTCCCATTTGTTTTTCCCATGTAGGCACATATTCATGGTATGCTGGCTATTGACTGATTATCCCCAGTCAAATGCGGAGAAGTATATTTTATGATGCATGATACCCTGACAGAGTAAGAGTAGGTGCAGCACTCTTGTGCCCTATGTGCAGTACAATGTTATATACTTGTCAAAACGTCACAGTCACTCTAGGTGGTCTCATGCGGATCTAAATATGGTGGGCAAGAAAACTTGTGGGGAAACTACAGGTGCTCTGAGATCAGTGTAGAACAAAGTGCATCACCGCTAAGTGAATGATACTGGGAGACAAGCTTTTCTTCATAGGTATCGCATTACGAGGACGTAACTGCTGAACTGTCAGATCAAATCAATTTTATTTCACTACTGATGTTGTCATCAAGCAGCTTCATGATCCATGAAGATCCATGGTGGTCAGATCCATGGTGGTCGAACTGGTCTGGAGAGCAGGAGTCTCTAGTGAGCAGAAACAGTAGCAGAACTGAATCACATAATCATCTTAAATAAAACTTCCAAGATCTGGACCTTGACACATCCCCATACTAGTTTTGGCCTTGCAAATAGTTTATGTTTTTAGTGTGCTCGACTTTGTTTTCCTTGACCCTGTACAACTGAGCTGCTCACAATTAACTTATTCAGTTAACTTGCAGTCAGCTCCATAATTGTGCACCCTTGGCAAAGATGAGCAAAACAGGCCAATAAACAATTTTTTTTGTGGTTAGTTAGCTCACACTGAAAATATATGGAGAAATGGGGAAAAATCAACCCATCCATTGAAGTAAACTTAGCAAACAAGAGTCTAATCAAAAATGTTTTTTAAGAAAACTGCATGTCTCTCATGCTTTGGTTTATTCTATTATTTATGTGCACTGGATCCTGAAAAAGTAACTGGCTTCTGACTCTCATCACTTCAAACTAAACTGTAGTTTTCTCAGAAGAAGCTACATTACATTAAAGTATGCATTAGATTGATAACTACTCTTTGCTTTCATAACAGCCCCCAATCAGACAGCCAATAGCAATCAACAAAAGGGTTTTGCTTTACCCCTCCCTCTTCAGGATTTACTACACTTGAACACTGTAAATCAACCATTAGATTATAGGTCAAACCAAGCGGGTAAACTGCTTATATATAAAGCCTGTCTTCTACCAAAAGGTTCCTAAGATGTGTGACTGGCCCACTGTGAGGCATCTTTTTCACTGAGGTGAGTGATGACCATTTTACATACAAACACCAAGAAAACACTAAACACTGCACTGCTTAATACACCATATGATGAAGTTCACTTACGACCTACGTGAAGAACAAGTTAAAGGTTCACAGGTTCTCTTCAGAGGAACACAAATTCATTTTTGTGTCTTCAGTGATGTTGCTTTTAAGTGGTTTTTAATGATTACCACATAGGGTCAGCTGACTTCAGTTCAATTGTAACAGTCTGAATTAATCCAAATCCAGGTTTAATCTGTTTTTAAAACATGCCATAAGAGTCCTTTGGCAAGACTTTGTGAGTTAAATGCAAGGCTGGTGCAGTAGGTAGTGCTGTTGCCTTATAACCCTTATAAGGGTTCTATGTTTGATTCCTGGCTGGGACAGATGAGTGTCACTTTTGCATGGAGTTTGCATGCACGTCAGGCAGATTGGAGATGCTAAATGTCCCTAGATGTGAGTGAGTGTGTCTGTGTGTCTGCCCTGCATTAGACTAGTGACCTATCTGGGGTGTTTCTCTGACTTTTACCTCATGAGCACTGGGATAGGCTCCTGCCACCCTGGTTAAGAGCAGGGAGAATTTTTGTCAAAAATGTTATCTATTTTACCACATTTCATCCATGGGTCTAATCATTTCCACCCTATGTACCCACTCTTTAAGAAAAACAGGCTCATAAATTAATCTAAGTTTATTTGTCCATTTCTTCTTTTATTCACATACACAAACCTGACAAGAGCTTTGGTATTGTTATTCATTTTAATCTTCTGAGCACTATCCTTTGGCCATTTTATCAGAAACACATACCCTAAACAGTTAGTTCCATTATTATTGGCATCCGTGGTAAAGATGATTGAATTTATGGTTAATAAACTCCTTGTCACAGTATGAGATGATGTGAAAAACCTCTACCCCATCCATAAATACTGAGAAAGGCCCACCATTCAAATCATTTCTGGCCAGTGGTGGACCTGTGGTAGTCCCTCTCCACTGATGAATAGTGTAGAGGGGGGCTGATAAATTGTACAGCCAGTCAGGATCACACCAAAATCAGTGTGTGTATTCATTTAAGCAGCATATCAGTCATGTCAAATTTACTGAAAACAAAAAATACTTTTTTGTAAAGCAATGCTGTTGGACGTTTTAAAGACTGTGTCCACTTACTGTCTACAATGGTCAGTTTCTGGACACAGGACAATTTTCAGTTGATGGACTATAATCAGTCAAGCAGCAACATTGAGGTATTTAAAAAATCTGAGACAGAGAAGGGTGCCCGAACTTCACTACAGAGAAAGGGGGCCGATAAATTGTGCAGCCACTCAGTATCACACCAAAATCAGCGTGTATTATTTTAAGCAACATATCAATCCTATCAAATTTATTGAAACCAAAAAAATATTTTATTTTAAACAGTGCTGCTGGAATTTTTCAAGACTGTGTCCATTTACAGTTCACTCTATTAGAAACATCTAACCTGTTGGTCCACTTTGCAGATGTAAAGTTATTGATGAAACTTTATCTGATGTATAGTTTGTGTTGTCGTTCTCAGGTCCTTCATGATCAGTTGTCGATTTCTGGACACAAGACATATTTTTGGTTGGTGGACTTTATTCAGTCCAGCAGCGACACAGAAGAGTTTAAAAACTCTCTGTGTGATTCACTCTGTACAGCACACAAATACACACACACACACACACACACACACACACATTCTGCTGTCATCACAGTCTCACTGTTGTGTTAAGAATGACTCACCACCCAAATAGTACCTGCTTTACCCTTAATGAACAGGATTAAAGGTGCTAACAAATGATGGAGAGAAACAGATGGACTTCAATCTGTAATTGTAAAGTACGAAGTGCGCCCATATGATAAGCTGAGCTGATAAAATGGACAATAAGTGTAAAAACAAGGTATGTAATGTAACGTGTCAGTGTATTTTATTGTTAAAGAATTCTAATTCTGTTTTTTTCTTTTTTTTACATTTTATAAATTTTCAGACTAGAGTTACAGTTACAGACTGCAACTGGCCTGGGAATGAAGGACTATAGAAACAACATTCCTAAAAATGGCCTTAAGAAGAAGAAAAGACAGTAAGGATCATCCTCCCTCATTTGAAGAGATCTTCCCATCTCTCTGTGATGGAATAAAATTACTTACAATCCTCGTTAATAGCAATCTCCCAGAGCTCCAGGAACTCATCAATAAACTGAAAAAAATAACCAACACTGTGGAGGAAATTCACCGGAAAGCCACGATTGGAAGCCTCTCTGGCGGAGTGATTGGGACAGTTTGAGGAATCACCTCAGTTGTGGGAGTGGTCCTGGCCCCATTTACTCTAGGGTCATCTTTGGGTTTGACAGGAATAGGCACTGCAGTTGCAGTACTTGGTGGTGCAACAGCAGCTGCAGCCAACATCGCAAACACTGTTAATCAGAAAATATCCCATCATGATATAAAAAAAATTCTGAATGCATTTAATGAAAAACTGGCCCCAATAACAGAATATCTGAAAGATATAAATGTTAATGTGGGTGAGATAACAGTCCAAGCTGGGACCAAGTTTGCTGGTGGACTAGTAGGGCTGATGGTTCTGGATGTGCTAGATGATCTCACTATTGCAGCCGCACGGGTATCCAAAAATCTAAGAACAGTTGCAGCAATTTCAGCAGTTGTCACGAGTCTCTTTGTCATCTTAGACATTTACTTCATTTTCAAAGATGCCAAAGAACTCCAACAATTAAATAATGAACAGGAATGAAAGTAATGACTCAGAAACACTCAGGTTCATTAAGAAACTGAGAGAAACAGATAACACCCTTCAACAAATAGTGGATGATATCAAGTGTACCACAGAATCTCTACAGAACCTTCCAGTTTGCAGATGAAAAAAAGGCTAGTAATAAATATAGTAATTTGGGGTTTCCCAAATTGTGGAAGGTGCACGGACCGCCACAGAGGTTTTATTTGCATGCATAGCTGGATATGCACCTGGGAAATTGGGAAACCTGCAGTGCAGAACAATTGTTCACCTACAGGATCCGGATGTCAGTAATGCAGGAGGAGATATATAAAGGCACTGGTGACCAGGGAGACAGAGGGAATGGAACAGGGAGAAATGGAGCAGCAACAGGACAGTGAGGACAGAGACAAAGGATAGAGGAAAGCACAGAGTCCTAACCTCAGCCTAACTGAACATCTTCGGAATGAACTGGAACGTTGATTGTGAATGTGGCCTCATAAAAGCTCTTTTGACTGTATGAACACAAATTCTCACAAACATAATCCAAAATCCTGTGGACAGCATTTCCAAAAGACTGAAAACTGTTATAGCTGCAGGAGAGTTTGGGTGGGGGGTGTGGGGTGTGGGGTGTGGGGTAAACTCCTGATTAACGGCCACAGTTTTGGAAGAAGATGTTCAAATAGCTCAAATAGGTGAGGGCCAGGTGTCCACATACTTGTGGCCATGTAGTGTATATATAAAATCCAATCATGTAAACACAATGTTTAATCCTGTTATCTTTGTAGTAATATTAACACTGCATGCAAGTCATGCAATATCTCCTCAAACTACAACCATGTGTTCAAGGCTGGTCTAAACTACTAAAGACATGTTAAATGGAATTTTGAAATGAATAGTATGTTTGTTTTCATTTAAAGAAAATATATTTTGTTGCATGAATACAATAAAATAAGTTCTGTTTTCACCTACAGTACCCTAGACCTGCTGAACTCCTTGAAAATAAATGAACTGCCTCAAGTAACCCATGAAATTTCAAATAATGTCAGTAATAACCGATTAGGAAATTCAGCAAACCTGACCTTTCAGCATTTCTCTTCACTTTTTGTTTTCTTCTTATCACATGCTGACAGCTGTTCTCGGCTTCATACCTCACAAATCTCAGGTATTTCTACACCTTTCACCGTGTGACCACTGGGGGGGCGCTTTACTTTGGCAGCTTTCTTTCCATTTCTGTCATTTGTTAGTGACATTTCAGACAGTGCAAGTCATTGAGTTGAAGGGTCAGGGAATTTACATGAGACAATATGTTGAAGGTAAATGTTACGTGCGGAGGCACGTTAGTATTGTTTTTTTTCTCTCTTGTTCCCTCTCGTTCTCTCTCCTTCTAGCTTCGCG
>JBBPCZ010084108.1:0-11534 GCA_037974445.1 Brycinus macrolepidotus | reverse complement strand
TTGTGTAGGAATTTAACAGACACTGGCATGGAATGGTTGTCATACTCATAGAGATGCTGATTTAAAAATAAATTGCATTGGTCTCCTATTTTTTTTCCCGGAGCTGTGTGTGTATATATATATATATATATATATATACACATAGCCACTGTTTTTGTTATTATTTATATGTTTATTTGTATGTTTATTTAAATATATGAAAAGGTGTGAGCTAAAAATAGCCTTTCTCCCTTTAAGCTGAAAATACTTGTAGAAGGTTTGTGGGCATGAAAAACGTGGCACTTTCCCTTTCTCCCAGAGAGCCCTTCTCGTACTATTACTGCCCAGTCGCCCTCCTGGACGGAGTCCAGCTTAGTTGAAATGTCTCAAAATATGAAGCGAGGAACCTTAACCCCCCGCTTGTGTTCGATCATTCCAGCCTCACGTTGCTGCTCATTGATGTGCCGAAGCGTCCGGCCGGTGCAGCTCCAGTGTTATTATCGGAGTTCGCTTGCAGCTGATGACTGCCTGCACTCAGAGCAGAGCATTAATTAAATTGCTCCCTGAGGCATGGTGGAGCTGGAATCAAGTTTCATGGGCGAGTACGCCAGCGGGGCCGAGGGAGCCCCAGCTCCGCACGCCTGGTCGACTTCTGCACGCCCGCCGTGCTTCCTCTTGGAGACCCGGGACTCAAGACATAACAACAAAGTAGTTCTTTTTCCTTCAAATCCACAAAAGTCCTCAGCTCGGCAGAGGCATCCAGCACACAGATTTGCTCTGCTAAATGAAAGACAGCTGCGGACGTCCCCCCAAGACCTGGGAGCTTGTCACTGCAAACATGTACCTCCATGGGGAACTCGCTTGCATTCTTATCAAAACTGCCTTGTTCCATACGAGCTTCCAACTTTTTCCAGCTTATTGGGACACACCGATGACATACCTGTGGGATTTTTGTCTTTTTTTTTTCACACTTTCGATCCCTGATAAGACCTCTGATAAGAGTGAACCAGAGGCACTAATGGGCAACCTCAGGGCTGTACAGGGTGTCCAGGTGTTTTATCACCTCCTGGGGGACTCCTTGTTGACTCTTCTAGAGCTGATTGGTCCTTTCCTGCTCTGGCTTCACCCTGGCACTGCTCTCTGACTATCACTTCTTCTCTTTGTGGGACTTGCCTGGTTTTCTATTGGCTGAACTCCTGCATACACAATAGGCTATGAATCGATTTGCTCACTACTTGTGTATGTAGTAATTTGGGACATTCATTCATTCATTCATTCATTCATTTTCTGTAATCGCTTAATCCTTACTAGAGTCGCAGGTACCCGGAGTCTATCCCAGGGTCTACGGGCACAAGACAGGGACTCACCCTGGGTCGGGCGCCAGCCCACCGCAGGGCACACACACACAACATTCACTCACACATTCACACCTACGGTCAATTTAGAATCCCCAGTTCACCTGACGTGCATGTCTTTGGACTGTGGGAGAAACCGGAGACCCGGGAGGAAACCCACGCCACCGCGAGGAGAACATGCAAACCCCACACACACAAGACCAGGACCCGGATTCAAACCCCCAACCCTTGAGGTGTGAGGCAAATTTGGGACATAGCGAATAAATGGGATTCCAGGACACTGACAAATCAATTACGTGCAGAGACAGAGCATACAACATAGTCTCAACAATGACTGGGCAGCTCACTAACTGTGGTGTGTTCAGCCATAACTGTCATTTATAGGATTGGATATTCCGGTCATTTCTAACCACCGATGACGTTCCCTCTTTATAAAAATAACAAGAAACTAATGCATGGCCACGACTTAGTAAGTTGTGAAAAGTTGAAGTTGTGGCCACGGCTTAGTAAAGTGTGGGAACGAGATGCTAAAGTTGAGGCCATGGCTTAAGAAGTTATGGGAACAAGATAATTAAGTAATGGGAACAAGATAATTACGTCTTGAGAACAAGATAATTAAGTTATGGCTTACTAGGTTATGGGGATGAGATAATTAAGTTGTGAGCATGAGATAAGTTATGTGAACAAGCTAAATAGTCTGTGGGAATGAGTTAAACTGGGAGTGAGATAATTAAGTTTTGGAAATGAGTAAATAAACTGTAGGAATAAGATAATTAAGCAATGGGAACAAGATACTTAAGTTGTAGGAATGAGATAATTAGGTTGTGGCCATGTTTTAAATAAAAGATAAATAAAAGCCTTCATAATAAAAATCTCAATTCTGGGTCTGTTAACAGATGTCTGCATCTGAGTTACTTTATCATCTACTTTCATTGCCATCATTTTAGTGAACACTGGCACCTGTGTTAAAACAGATGTTGAATCTTGGTTCGCCAGTGGCCGTACTGACATCACATGTCTGTTTGAAACATAGTGCGTGTTGATAAGGGTGTTTGCCAAGGTCCGTAACTCAGCATGCCCTGTATTAAAATTCATAACGAAGCTCTCTGGTCTTCGACTTCAGACAGTATTACGTTGATTGAGAGTTTTGAGCGCGTTTGTAGTGCTGAGATAAGAACTCCTTAAAAGATTCTATGGCTTCAGTGTTTTGCCAGAAACGATTCTAGCCAAGGCTGTTTTATGTTTAGTTGATATGAATTTCATGCTATTATTTCCAATCCTGTTTGAAAAGAAATTTAGTTGATGCAGACTTGGGCCCACAAATATGTGATTTGAATCAAAGACAAGGACAAAATGGTCAAATTCAGTCACGTACCATAATCTACTTAATAATAACAATATACACATACAGATGAACACGTTTTTGATGTATTTACACTCTGGAACAGTGCACTTAGGACAGATGAAATGAAAACACAACTCATTCGTATCAGCTCTGTTTGGAGAAAGAAGCATATGATCCCAAAAAGACAGGGAAGTACAAAGGTGGAAGCATCATGAAATGGGGCTGCTACTCTGCTAATGGTACTGATTAGATTAATAGATGACTGGAAAACATTAGGGGGCACCAGTGAGCGAGTCACTATTGAATAGGGTAAACATAATAAACAGCTAAAAAAAGTATTTTTCCTACTCTTTTTCTCAGTAGTTTATTTACAGTTACAGTTTTGAACAAAAGCTCTATATGAACCCAGACTCACTGGGTAAAAAAAAAAACATTTGAGCTTTAACTATAATTTTAAATATGAATAAAATGATATGAATATGAAACATGAATGGAGCAACAAACTGGGAGGCATTAGAGGAGAATGTAATCTTGTCGGCAAGAAAAAGGTGAAAATGGACACTTAGACAAAACGCCAGATCGGCGTCTAAAGATGGTGAAGGTGCTTGAATGGCCTAGTCAGTCTTATTTGAATCCCAGTGGAAATTCATGGAGGATTTTGAAACTGGGAATTCATCAGAGGAACCATCTTAAACCTTTGGGAATCTAAGATGGTCTTCCAAGACAAACAGGCCAAAACTGAACCATGATGCTACAAAAAGAATGACTTCTTACTGGAGCTCTTTGTGCTCTATAAATGGAGCACCATTCAGAGTATGTGGTCTCCATCGCCAGCCAACAGCAGCGGCAGTTCTGGTCTGAGTTCAGTTCTCTCGGTATGTCCTGACCCAAAAAAAGGCTCACCTTTTATCAGCCGCGAGCACACACCAGTCCCGAAACAGCCGAGTCTCAGACAGTGACCCTATTTTTCAACTAGGATATCTCTGGCCCGTTTGGCTTGCAGGACGGCGAATTCGAACGAGGGGGAAACAAAAGGAGCTTTTCATCTTCGGTTGGACTCGGAGAAGACATAAAGGAGTGCATTCAGTCTGACAATGCAGGGGAGCATATGCTAGCAGAGCGATTGGGCACGCGGCTCGATCTTTGATGCAATCTGTTGCAGCGGACTGGGGAGCCAGCCGTGCTTAATTGGGCTCCGGCAGGGAAACTGGACGTCCAAGTAACTTCGGATCAGAAGTAAAACTCTTAAGAACTTCTTAAAGTAACACATCAGAAATGCTGATATAGCCAACGGTTAGATCAATACAGGCCTCTCAATTCAGGACATATGGGAATATGATGATTCCTTCAACAGACTGGAGCAAACACAGTGCTGGTTTAATGCTGATGACAGTGCTGATGAAGCATAACAAAAATGGTATGTGATTGGATGAGGGCAATTCTGTTAGTTCCAATAATGGTACTCCGACCAGAGCCAGTTTTTCAGGAGCTGGGCCATTCTTCTCATTAGATCGAAAGATGACTAAAAATGCTAGGTGGGCATCCATGAGCGAGTCCTTATTAAATGGGGATAAATGGGTTAAATGGCTAAAAAGTATTTTGTCTACTTTTTCAATCAATTACAAATTAGTTTGCACAAAAGCTTCATATGAACCTATTAATTTCTGACTTGGTTGGGGGGGAAACATTTTGGCTTGGTTGTTTTTTAGTAGGCATCCCCTCACCCACAAACACCCCCTCGACAAAACTTCCCTGATTGGTAAATGGAGCAAAAACTTGGTTTGCAAAACCCACCCACCCCCGTCGACAAAAACTTGGTTAGGGCTAAACCCTTCCTTATCCCCCTCGACAAAAATTTCAGGTTACACCCCAAAAAATTTGAGTAGAACCCCCTCCCCCAAACAAAAATCCTGCCCAACCTACTCCTCACACGTCAGCAAATTGAGCGAAAACTTTGGTTTTGCCACACCCTCCCCTGTTGACAAAAAAAAATTAGAACCATCCCAACATCCACTGATAAAAATTACAGGTAGCAGCAGCCTCAACCCCCCCACTATACCCCACCTCACCATTCCCCACCTCACTATACCCCACCTCACCATTCCCACCTCACCATTCCCCACCTCACCATACCCCATCTCACCATTCCCACCTCACCATACCCCACCTCACCACACCCCACCTCACCATTCCCCACCTCACCATTCCCACTTCACCATTCCCAGTGTTTATCTTTTTAGCCCAGAATGTCTCTTTAACATTCAGACATTTTAGAAAAAAAAGTAAAATTCAGATTTAATTTCCCAGCTGACAGCAGAACACTGATGAGACTTTCACACTTGTTAGGTTTCATTCCTTTAATAAAAACAGCAACACAGCGTACAAACCGTGAGCATGGTTTTACAGAAACATCATCCACGTCAATGAAAACACAAGCAGCACACGGTCCAGCACAGCAAGAGGACAGGAACAGGCGAGACAAACAGCAGAGAGGACGAACATTATTCACAGGAGTGAAGATGTAAACTCAGAACAAATATCCTACATCTAATTGGCAAAGCGTTCCCTCACCTTCCTGCGTGCTTCCACTCTCTGTCAACTACCAGCTTTACTGACCTTACAGAACCACACTAAAGGGGTGCTGTCACACGCTGTAGGGTAAATGAATGAGCCTTCATATACAGTGCTGTGCAAAAGTCTTAGGCCCCAATGCAAATTGTTTGAAGTCATTTATATCAGCAGTGTGTTTCTTTCTGCCGGCAAAAACACAAGTGGACATTAGAATAAATGCAAACAAACTAATAACAGTAAAAAGTAAGATTTCTTTTTCTCTAAAAAGTAAAAAGTTGATATTTTGTGAACTGGTTAGAAGAACACAGGTTTGGTTCCAGGTTCCAGATGTGTGGATTTATAAAATTCCATAATCAACACACCTGATTTAATCTAATGAAATATAAAGAGCCAAACCAGGTAAAAGCCTAGTAAAACTGAGCTTTCATGAGGCTAAGTGAAATGCGAAAACTTTGCTGTACATAAAACCACTATTTTAATGCTGTAATTA
This sequence comes from Brycinus macrolepidotus, assembly GCA_037974445.1. Classification (NCBI taxonomy): domain Eukaryota; kingdom Metazoa; phylum Chordata; class Actinopteri; order Characiformes; family Alestidae; genus Brycinus; species Brycinus macrolepidotus. The sequence continues at coordinate 5,794 of JBBPCZ010084108.1, read as the reverse complement.
TTGTAATATTAATGTTTTAGCAGTAACTTGACACTACTGCCCAGTAGTAAACAGCTTTTAAGTAGAATTTTCTCAGGTGCCTTAGACAGTACTGTATGTGGGCTATGGGGACAGGGGGCTTCCCAGTTTAATTATGCTAAGCTGAAATGACCATATAGACAGAAGACCCCTGACAGTGTCCTCAGCAGAAGTGGGTGTTTAGAGTGGCCCAGAAAAGCAGTGTGGTGATTATGTGACTGAGCTCAACGCTGAGGCATAGGTGGTGGCACGGTGCATATGGTAGCTCCATCTGTTCGCCGGAGAGCTTCTGCACACTTCGTGTAGGGAATGTTTTGGGTGGAAACTGCACTTTTAAATAACATTCAAACATCTCCGTGATTTTTCCGCAAATGAAAGTTTGGAGCGGGTAGATAGTAAGTCTCTGTGTAAGTTTAAAGGGGAATTCCACCCATAATTAACTGGTCAAGACATGAACAAAGTGGTTCAGAGTGGGTTGGCTGTGAAGCGCTTTGTTCAAATATGGGGACATCTGCAAACACCTGACAGCATTTCATTCAAGAACACAACACAAACAGTGAAGTCCGAAGGTAGGAGTTGGAAATGTTCACAGTGGTGGTGAATGGAACCAGACGTCGGCCTCTAAAAGCTCCCTCACAGAAAGTTATCCCATGGTTATGAACCCGCTGCCTGAAGCCTCAGATGTGGTTTTACCAGAGTTTTTACTAGAGGGTGCGCCTAAATAGGCTGAATAAGGTGTGTCAGTTCATGTGACATCACAAGAACAGCAAATTAAACCAGTCAGTTTTCAGTTTCCATACACATACTTTCTGATACTTTTTGTTTTCATGCTACAGCAAGGTCTTTTATTTAAAAACACAAAGGAAAATTAGTTGTTTTTTTTTCTGTTTAAAAAAAGCAAGGAAAATGAGGGCCCTTTAAAAATCATACACAGTGGAGGGATACATGTAGTGAGGCAAAATAGCCAACAAAGAGAACTGATTTTGTTCAGATTTGCCCTTATTTTACCATCATCAACATCCATATAAACACTCAGAGACACGTGGAGATTCACTGGTGGTCAGTAGTAAATAAAATGACTTTATTTCTGTTGGAGACATCTGGTTCCGTTCACCACCACTGAAAAGAATTACTACAATGAACCATTTCACACCAATCCCACTCTGAGCGACTGTGTTTACATCTGAAACATTGAATTATGCGGAAATGGAAAAGAAAAATCTCTGAAATCCCCTGACGCATGATCCATGCACTGGATGTTAAAGAGGGAGGCGACTGTAAGACTGGAAAATAAATACATACAAAATGAAAAAAAATAAAATCCTTCCTGTGGCTGCACTTTCAGACTTTATGTTACCAATCAGTGGTGGAATTGGGGGGTGTGGGAATCAGGACTGAACGATGCAGGGGGAGAGCTCATGCTCCCTTGCTGCTGCACGGCTTCCTTCCACCTAAATGAGCAGCTCCCCTTCATCACTGATCACATCCCCCACCCTTGGCCCCTCTAAAGCACACACTTCCACAGCGTCAGCGCTCATTGTCTAGATAACACTGCCGGAACACAGTCAGAGCGCCGACTCAGGCCCATCCTCTTAATGCAGGCCCAGACCACCAGAACAGGACCCTTAAAGTAATGAGTGGTGACTGGTGGCTGACAGAATCCTGCTGAGGTCTCTAATTTCAGACACGGGGCTATCGATCAGGGCAAGTGTTGCTCTAGAAGCACAGAGGAGAACCGGGCGCTCTACGTCTTGTACTCCCTCCACCGAAATTCATGCAATAACATAACTGTACAATTAATTATATTTACATTCAAAAGGTTTGAGTCTGAGACGTTTTTCTGTTTGTTTTAATGTTCAGAAATGACGAAAATGTCTTCACACCAATAACTTTTCACCAAATTTAAAATATTTATAAAATATGTTGAAACATTCACCCTAGATCAAGAGTCCGATCTACAAGAGGGCATCGCCGTCCTCACTGTCCTCTCATCACTCAGTGTGATGTTAGCCAGGATGCCTGTTAAACTGATCCAACAGCATTAGAAGCTAGTGTTCTCCTCCAAGCATGTTAAGTCCAAAAATATTTGAAAAGAGGAGGAGCTTCGCAAAAGGCTGAGCGATTGGGGTAAATATCTAACTGTGATTTTGCTGGCTGGGACAACCAGTTGATATATTCTCCTCATGGGTTTCTCTGGTTTCCTCCCACAGTCTAAAGACATGTCAGGCTGATCGAAGATGCTGAGCTGTGAAGGACTGGTGACCTGTCCAGGTTGTTTCTCCACCTATGAGTGCTGGGATAGGCTCCAGCATCCCCTACTACCCTGGTTAAGGATAAGCAGCTCAGATAATGGAGGGATGTATAAAGTGTGGAGTGTTTGGCATTACACACACCTCTGATTTCTAAGATAATTAGACTTAATCATCGGGCCCAATAATAACACCATGCTTTAACATCAGCAGCCATAACTGTGACTTCTAAGGGCCAAGCTGCGAACAAAGACCCCTCTGACAGAAGCAGGTATGGCTCCAATAGTCGTGGTGTGTTTATTCATAAGGGCAGGCTGTTACAATATTAATCACTTTCATGAGATCACTCACCATCATTTATATGCGTGTTTATCTTCATGTCAGTTCATTAAAACACACAGGAGTGGAGAACAAGCCGAGCGACGGCACCAGATTTTTCATAATTTCCAAAAAATGATGAAGACTTGTGGAACTTTCTGGGGATATTTTTTAGTTCGCACTTAAACCAAAACAATGTCAAAACGCAACACATGTACGGCAAGAAAACAGAAGCTACTAGGATTTCAAGGCAATTTTTCAAAATGTGTCAAACTCCTCCACAAGACGGGACGAACACTTGACCCTCAGAGACTAAACCAACACTGGAGGGACGTTAAAATAGATGCTGTTTTGTACATATACATAAGGGTTTTAAAACTGTGCATAATAAAACAGAACCAGAAAAAGGACACTTGATGTGCAAAAAATGTAATACTGAACACTTAAAACACTTTTTATGAGGTTCAAAAAGAAGCACTTAAAGATATTTCATAAAAGAAGAAAAAACAGGTAAAAAAGGAGTGATAGGTGTCTAAAAACATGAACATATGTCTTCCCGGAACACCGGAGTGATGAACATTTTCAGGCTCTTAGCGCTCTTGGCTTATGTACAAGTTACAATGCTGCTGCAGAACTGAGAAAAGGCATTAACTGTGTAAAGAAAAGCAGAGAGAAAGGATGGGGGTTCTCCTCGAGTAGGTAGCCCCCCAAAGTCCCATCCCAAGCACAGCTGCTGGATTCACTCTCTCTGAGCATGTGGTGTTACCAAATGACATCAAAATGGACCAGCATGTTCTAGTCTGAGTGACTGACCCCCAGTTTACAGGAAGGGTCAGAGGAGCGAGCAACCTTTTGACCTCTTTGTCACTTTGTTCCAGCTATCCAAATCTTCCAATTGTTCCTTGGTGCAACCAAGTCCACCTGACGGAGGAGTCCAGGGTGCTGCATTGTCTGCTGGTTAACACGGTGCTACAGCACTTGGCTACAGTAGCTGAATGACTAGCCTGCCCGTTTGACAAGATACAGCTAGCAGGCTCGGAGGGACGCCAATAGGTCACGCACACAGTGGTCTTCTGTTTTAGGCAGATAAGGCCTAAAGGAGTCGGGTAAAGGCGGACGGGGCATTGAACTACGTTGGCTACAAATTGATACAGGCACAAATTGTTCAAGAACTTCACTGGATGAGAGAAAGAGGCCCTCCACCTCCAGCAAATTCAGAATATTGCACTCTAAGGAGGGGTCCACACTTGATGGGTTTCTTGCAGACTTATTTTCAATGGCAGGGTGCACCGGCGGGCTTCCATGTTGTGTGGATCCCCCCTCTTAGCGCAGATGTTCTTGCTCGCAAACTGTGGCACATGTAAGGTCATTTTAGCAGACGGGAAGTCGACAAACGTCCACATTCTCTTGTTTCACATCACAGACTATCAGTGCTAACACTATCTAAGCTAATGCTAAGCTAATACTTGCCTCCGTTTAGAGGGATCAGGGCCAAAGTCATGCTCAGGACAGGAATATACAAATGCTCAGGGTAGATGTCCGTATTTGAGGTAGGGCCACTCAAGGTTAGATTCATGCAAATGGATAACCAAGATGAACCTAGCCTAAAGCAGGCCCACCCAGGCTTGATGAATGTAGAGCCCCTCGTAACCTTCGTCTGGGTTCTCCTTGAAGGGTTGAAGGGTTATATTATATTCTGTCAGTGTCAGGGTTGTTGTCTTCAACCTCTTTGTTCTTCCCTTGCATGACATATTTTGTCCAGTGCCATATATAAAGAAAGATGAAAGACTTCCAGGTGTTGGTCTTTGCAACATGGGCACCCAAGAGACTTGTTACCTTAGCTACTCGATAGATTCTAAGAACATGACGAATCCCACCTGATATCCATACTGGAGACTTCGCAGAAAAACGTTGCACTTACACGAGATGCATTTGTGATCAGTGTGTAGATGGTTTGCCCGTGCATGGCTACTTGTTTGTGCATTTAGACAGGGAGTGCGTGGGCTCAACAGGCCTTTAGTGCTTGAGACTTCCCGGAGAAGCCGTCGTCCCACCCTGGTCATGACAGCTGCCATTCCGGGTACAAGAACTTGATGGGGTGGGTCTTGGCCCATTTGGCAAAAACGGCTTTCTCCGTTATGAACCGGTGACCGCCATAGGGGGCGCTCTCGTGCAGCAGGTATTCGGCACACTCGTCACGGCTCCCAGCTTCATAGTAGTGGTATGGGACCTTCCTGTAACCTTCCGATCTGATAGCGAAGCAGAGGGGCAGGGGGTCACGGGCACAGAGAGAAAAGAGAGAAACATTATTAGAATTAATGATGCACCAAAAAGAGAATTGTAGGTCGATGCCAATATTTTCCAGGTGTCGAGAATGGGACTGAATAAACCTGGAAAAACTCTACAGGGAAATATAACACTTCTTTGGCCTTCAATTCACATATACCTAGCTATCATTTTATTTAGGCCCACAATTCCCATATTCATAGCCATATCTCTAGCTAAAACCAGTATAATTATGATGTTATAGTGTGTCCCTGTTTAGGCTCACAATTCCCATATCCCCAGTCATATCTGTAGTTATTTCGGACATAATTCCGATATAATTGTGCATCCATATGTAGGTCCACAATTCCCAAATTCTTAGCCATATATAGGGCTGGGTATCGAGTTCGATACTTTTTAAGCACCGACCGAATCGTCTCGATACTATCGAGTATCGAAAAAATCATTTTCGTTCGGTACCAAATTTCGATACCTAAGGGTATAATCTTGTCAACGTCAGTGAGCTAGAAAACGTGTGGCATCCTTAGGCTATGTTCACACTTAGCGTCTTTTTTCAAACTGCCAGCGTCTGTTTTACATTATAACCCCACGGAGTAAACCGTTTTTTCAAAAAAAAACCACACACACACTCTCACACGCGCACACTCTCTCACACGCGCACGCACACACGCACACGCACACACACACACTCTCTCTCTCACGCACACACACACTCTCTCTCACACGCACACTCTCTCACACGCGCACACTCTCTCGCCAAAAAAAAACAAAAACGCTTTTTTAAACGCCACCGCCGGCGTCTTTTTCTGCAGCTCAGAGCGTCTTTTCTAGTTGAAAAAAGTTCAGCTTTTCTGAAAAGAACGTCCTACGTCAAGCGCCTTTTTGACAGCTGACCAATGACGAGCGAGTAGCGAGACCTGTCG
>JBBPCZ010084056.1:0-11537 GCA_037974445.1 Brycinus macrolepidotus | reverse complement strand
TCTCTCTTTCTCTCTCTCCACTACTGCTTTATTTCTCTCTCTCCACTACTGCTTTATTTCTCTCTCTCTTTCTCTCTCTCCACTACTGTGTTATTTCTCTCCCTCTTTCTCTCTCTCCAGAACTGCTTTATTTCTCTCTCTTTCTCTCTCTCCAGAACTGCTTTATTTCTGTCTCTCTTTCTCTCTCTCCACTACTGCTTTATTTCTCTCTCTCCACTACTGCTTTATTTCTCTCTCTCTTTCTCTCTCTCCACTACTGTGTTATTTCTCTCTCTTTCTTTCTCCACTACTGCTTTATTTCTCTCTCTTTCTCTCTCTCCACTACTGCTTTACTTCTCTCTCTCTTTCTTTCTCTCCACTACTGCTTTATTTCTCTCTCTCTTTCTCTCCCTCCACTACTGCTTTATTTCTCTCTCTCTTTCTCTCTCTCCACTACTGCTTTATTTCTCTCTCTTTCTCTCTCTCCACCACTGTGTTATTTCTCTCTTTCTCTCTCCACCACTGCTTTATTTCTCTCTCTCTTTCTCTCTCTCCACTACTGCTTTATTTCTCTCTCCACTACTGCTTTATTTCTCTCTCTCTTTCTCTCTCTCCACCACTGTTATTTCTCACCCTCTTTCTCTCTCTCCAGAACTGCTTTATTTCTCTCTCTCTTTCTCTCTCTCCACTACTGCGTTATTTCTCTCTCTCTTTCTCTCTCTCCACTACTGCTTTATTTCTCTCTCTTTCTCCTTCCTCTTTTACTGTCTTTCTATCTCACACTCTTTCTTTTTCTTTCCTCTTTCGTCTGTCCAGTCTATCCAGAAATGCAGGAATTTCATCGTGTTTCAGAGTCGATGTGTGTCAGAGTTGAAAGCGTGTTCCGTTCGGTGGATGACGATCAGTGTTGTTTTCCCGTAATAAAGCCATTCTTGTTTTTTTTTTTTCCTGTCGTTTTCCCGTCCCTCCCTTCATCCTTATCTGGCCTACCGGGAACTTTCGGTGTCCGTGGCGACCGGGCGGCTTCTTCTCTCCCGCCGAAATGTCATCGCTAATATTGACTCATTAAAGCATGAAAGTTTAATGAGCTTTCAAGGAGGAAAAAAAAAAAACACAGAGTGAGCTTTGAAGGAGTATTAGATTCTCTCTCTCTCTTTCTCTCTCTCTCTTTCTTTTTCCCTTCGTTTCTCTCTTCCTTTCTCTCTTTTTATTTTTTGCAAATATATTCTCTCTTTCTACTTCCCCCACTCTCCCTCTTTCTCTCTCTCTCAATTCTCTCTCTTACTCTCTCACTCTCTTCCCCTCAGTATTTTTTCTCTCCGTCTCTTTACTCCTGCCCACTCTCTCTGTCTTTCTTTATCTATTGCTTCTCTCTCACTCTATCTTTTCTCCCTCTCTTTCATTATTTCTTTTTTTTTTAAATTTTGCCTTTCTTCCTCTCCCTCCTCCCCCTTTTTCTCTCTGTTTTTGTACCTTTTTCCTACCCCTCTCTCTCCCTTTTTATCTTTTTTCCTCCTTCTCCTACCTCTCTTTCTCTCTCTCTCTCTCTCTCTCTCTCTCTCTCTCTCTCTCTCTCGCTCTCTCTCGCTCAGTAATGTGATGTAAGCTTTTTTCCGTGTCCGCCGTTCTTTTTCTCGTTGTAATCGGAGACATTGTTGCTTCGTGTTTTTCTTTTTTCTTTCTTTTTTTTCTCTCTCTTCTCTCTTTTCTCTCCTGCCAGTTTTTGATTGATGGTTTTGCCAGTGTGCTGCGCAGTTCATTATTTTGATTCGTCCTCTCTCTGCCTGAGTGTGTATGCCAGAGTGTGCGTATGTGTGTGTGTGTGTGTGTGTGTGTGTGTGTATGCATGTTCTCCTGTGTGTGTGGTTCATTACTTTGATTCTCTGTGTCTTGGATGTGGGCCACGTCGAGGAGACAGTGTGTGAGGAATTTAAAATCGGAGCAAAGCAGGAACGGCGCAAATAAAAACTCAGAAATTCAGCTAAACTCACAGACCTGAATCAAAGAGAGAGGAATGTGTGTCCCAGAAAAACCGACACGAATACAGACAATTTCTGGATTAGATTTGACTGGAAACACCCACCTTGTGCTTCCACTCCCTGGCCACTTTATTAGAAACACCCCCCTGTGCTTCCACTCACTGGCCAATTTATTGGAAACACCCACCTTGTGCTTCCACTCCCTGGCCACTTTATTGGAAACATCCAGCTTGTGCTTTCATTAAGTGGCCACTTTATTAGAAACACCTTACACTTCCACTCTCTGACCACTTTATTAGAAACACCCTGTGCTTTTGCTCACTGGCCATTTTATTGGAAACAACACCTTTCTGTTTAGTGGGAAGTGCTTTGGGAATCTTCCGGACAGTATTCTGTTCTTCTTCTCGGTTTCACAGCATCCGGCTGGACTTTTGTCTCAGCTGTGCTTTTTCTTGCCCCGCAGGCTTTTTTTGGCTCCAGTTTCTGAAAAAAGAGCCTTCAGAACGAAGCTTTGTCTCCAAAAATGTTTGCGGTTCTCTGTCCTTGGCTGGATTTTTCCACATAGTGGAGCGGGAGTGTGATGATGAATGATGAATGAAGCAGATGTGGGTTTTTTCGCTCAGCCTCTTTAGAGCGATGAACACGACGCCCAGTTCAGACCTTCATGTGTAAAATCATATCCAGGTCTGGAATGTCATTATTAGTAAACCACCATTTCCTGCCCTTACAGCCTGGATATGAGTCTGACAGAGGGACGGTGGATTAGTTTTACACAAGGGGAGCAAGCAAAGAGGGAGGAATAAATGTCAGATAAAACTGGACGCAAATCCAGGCAAAAGATTCAAACTTACTTCAACCAAATTTCTGGATTAGACTTATTAGAAACCTCACCTTGTGCTTCCACTCACCGGCCACTTTATTAGAAACCTCACCTTGTGCTTCCACACGCCGGCCACTTTATTAGAAACACCACCTTGTGCTTCCACTCACCGGCCACTTTATTACAAACACCACCTTGTGCTTCCACTCACTGGACACTTTTTTGGAAACACCCACCTTGTGCTTGCTGGCCAATTGGCCAATTTATTGGAAACACCTCTTTGTGCTTCCACTCCCCGGCCACTTTATTGGAAACACCCACCTTGTGCTTGCACTCACTGGCCACTTTATTAGAAACACCACTTTGTGCTTGCACTCACTGGCCACTTTATTAGAAACACCACTTTGTGCTTCCACTCACTGGTCACTTTATTTGAAACACCACTTTGTGCTTCCATTCACTGGCCACTTTATTGGAAACACCACTTTGTCCTTCCACTCACTGGCTCGATATGATTGTGAAGGTGGTGGGGGAGGGGGTTTTCGGGGTTCCGTTAGTTTTACTCTGAGGTTGGCGGGGTGGGAAGGTAGTTGGTGGGGGGGTGTATGGTTTATAATGTAATTACTCCATTTACTCTCTAAAACAGCATAAAGGTTCCCTGTGAAGTAGATTTAGTTGCTCATAAGTAGAAAACATGCACAAATTGTGACATTTTTGGTTTTTATTTCCTCTAATCGTCCACCCAGCACTCCAGAGCGCCATTAGCTGAACAGCCCACAGTCAACAAGGACAAAACACATCGGCTTCATCTGAGCCACAGAGAACAATAAGAGCCTCGGCGGAACCACAAACTCCTTTCCTGCAGAACATCACAGGTTGTTTACCAACAATTCCCACAGGATTAACAAAACCTGGGGTTATTTCTACTACTTTCTACTTTCATTTAAGTTTATTTCTTTACAAATAATGAATAGGGCACTAAATAAATAAATAAATAAATAAAAGTTATTTATTATTAATGTTAGGGTTTTTTTTGTTTTTAGTCTTTTTTGACTGTCCATAATGACATCCTGATAATCTACATATTCTGACACAAATGACTATGACTTAATAATAATAATAATTATTATATTATAATTACTAATGACTACAATAATAATAATTGCTATTCAATAAATACGGATTACTATAAGAATATATAATATAATAATGTATATAATGTATAATAATATGATCGTTGTAATTATTGCTGTGGTTGTTGTATTTATCGATTCTAGAAATATTGAAGGTTGTTTTAAACTAGACCGCGTTTCCATGGGAAGATGTGACTGCTCACATAAGCTTATTTTCCGATGCCTGAAAACAGGTGGGGCGAAAAAAAAACAAAAAAAAAAACAGGCATGGCCACGAAAAACCAAGAGATTAAACAGCTCAGAAAAAAAAGTCGCCATTGAGCAAAAAAGAGTTGGTCACTTAAACCCTCAAACTAACATGCTTTGTTCTGAAATAGACTGAACTGAGCTAACAGGACTTAAATCAAGCATTCGTGAGCTGGTTATTTTTTAATAAACCGCAACAAACAGTGACTCACGTCTTTCTTTTCATCGCTGACCTGAGCTTTAGTGTCTTAAAGGCTGTTTACGAGCAGATATTCACACTAAACCAGTGTTAGAGCCCTTTTTGTGAGGTGACGTTCCTCTCTCTCCGTATTCATTCCTGGGGTGACTCGGCCAAAAATTAGGAAAATTTAAACGATCAATTTCAATTGCGGAATTTAAACCGATCGAAAAGTTGTATGCAAATGCACTAGACTGATCATGACGAAGCTGGAATGATGCCGATGTCTCAAATGGCCTTCTCGGAGAAGTTGCACCAAAAAACAGGTGGAATAATAATAATACTAATACTACTACTACTAATAATAATAAAGCTTAAGAAGAACATTTGTACGATTGCTGACACCATCACACTAATTACAGTCAGCAATGGCAGCCAAAACAGCCAGAAGTTACAATTTTGAGAAGTTATGAGGACCATCCAAAAGCACCATAGAAATCCAGCAACAGCCTGAGATCTTTGCAGTTCCCAACTGAACACTGAAGATCCAGACAAGACCCAGCACAGCTAAAACTCCACATCCTGGAGCTCAGAGTGTGTGTGTGTGTGTGTACTCTCTGAGACAGAGCTAATCTGGGTGGAGAACACAGCTGGAGAGTGTTGAGGGAACTGGGGGGGAAGGCGGGATTAACTCCAGGCTCCTGTGGATTTAATCTGCTTCAGGATGAGGACGGAGTCTGAAAGCGCCGCCTCTTCCTGCTGGGAAGCCCTTGGGGGAGAGGGAGAGGACGGGAGACGAGAGGTAAAGAGGAGGTTTCGTGGAGGAATCTCACTTGGAGAGCCACCCTGCTGGAGCTCCTACCACATCAGCATCACCGCTGGGATGAAGGTGGTCCAGAACCCCAAAAATGACCCTCAGAAACCCCAAACCCTGATGAAGGTCTGGAGGAGAACAAACACTGAAAACCAACAGACAAACCACATTCTCCAACTGTACACCAACAAGGGAGGGGTTTCCAATAAAGTGGCCAGGAAGGTTGTATCTACAACACACACACACACACACACACACACACAGACATACATACATAGATACAAAGAAAAAGACAGAACAAAAAAGAAAGAAAGAAAAAAAGAAAGACAATAAAAAGAAAGAAAGAGAGAGAGAGAGAGAGACAGAGAGAGGGATTGAAATGTCTTAAAATGCATCCACTTTTTGTGTGTGTGTGTGTGTGTATGTGTGTGTGTGTGTGTGTCTGTGTCCCACTTGCTCCATAAAAAGTTGCCTTGATCATAAAGCCATCAGAGAATATGACCCGGACTAATCCGTCCTTTTTCTCTCTTTCTTTAAACTTCCCCCCTCTCTCTCTCTGTCTCTCTGTATCTCTCTCTCTCTCTGTCCATCAATCGTATGCTAATCAGTCCTCTGCCAGGAAGCCTTAAAAGCCCTGATGGAGAAGAGAAGAGGAAGGGGGAGAGAAAAAGAAGAAAAGAAAAGCTTCTTCTAAGAATTTTGTCACATTTCTGTCCTCCGTCGGACGTCAGATGTGGACAAATGTCACTCTGTGCTCTTTCCTTTCAAGGCTAACCTTTATGGAGGCTAATAGCTAATAGCCCATCCTACCCCGGCGGGATGATGGCCATTGGCCTTGGCAAGGGGGGTGGGGGAGGTGGGCGGGGCGGGGGGGGGGGGGGGGGGTGTTTTCCCATGACCTTTCACCACCGGCTTTCAGTACGGCCCCAAAAAAATGAGGGATAACATTTAATAAAGGAAGAACGAGTACCGGAGCGGCGGCAGCAGGTTTCATCTTCTAAAGAATCCTGATGAGTCTGTGAGGATTTCAGGGCATTGCGACCTTTCGGCTGCCTCTCTTTCTTTTTTTTCAGGACGAAATTCATGAACGAGGGCTTTTGTGTTCCATTCTTTCCATCTTCTCTTTTTTTATCCTCATTTTTTTGCTCACTTATTCCCCACTAGGAGTAAAATTCTTTCTCTTTGAACAAGAGGAGCATCAGAGCTTCATGATCTACTGCATTTATTGACATCAGGAGCTCTTTAGTGGAGCATCAACTAAGATGTTCACATCTTGGAGAACCTTCAACACAAGCTCCACGGTCAAGAAGACCTAGCATCCATAAAAAGCTTGACACATTTTGACTAGATATTTTGTTTTGATACTGTTTATCTCTTCCATTATGTGAATGGTGTTTTTTTTTGTATCTTGAGACAACTGTATGCTTTAGGCCTTAAAGAAGCAGCTAGTGGAGTGTTTTCTTCTCCCAGTCTTATGATCCTGTTTTTCTAAGCACTACAGTCCACCTTTGTGTTCCTTATTTACTCCCGCACACCACACTGGGGATGTTAAGACTTTACTGTCCTGACTATAATGTCAGTAATTTGATGGTAAGTGTTGTTGTTTTTGTTGTAGATGTTTTCTGAATTAGAATGTTCTACAGATTCCTTTGGATGCGGTCAGGGTGGAGGGGCGTGGTCCATCTGTCACCCCCTCTACTACTGTCACCCCATCCCCCTACCCACATGGCGAATCCTCACCATGTTCTACAGAGGGACTATAGACAGCAGCTCTGTAGCTGCATCACAGCTTGGTATGGGAATTCTCCCGTTTCAGACCACAAGACCCAACAGAGGAGAGAGGACAGCTGAGAAGATCCTCGGGGTCTCTCTTTTCTCTGTCACAGACATTTACACCACACACTGCATCCACACATTCCTCACACACCCTCTTGTCTCCCACACACCCCTCACAAACAATCTTCTCCCCCACACACCTCTGACACACACTCTTCTTCCCCACACACCACTCACACACCCTACAGTACAGCACCGTCTATAGTGCGATTACACCACCGTTTATGATTATTACGATTAAATTTTAAGGAGACATTTAAGGAGGTCTCACTCACACTGGGAACCATAAACACACTCCACACTGATCAAACAACAACCTGTGAGAAGCAGCTCCACACTGTCCATCAGTCTGAGATGTTTAGATGAGCATCTGCAGCTCTAGCAGATTAAAAACACAAACTGAGAAGTGAAACACTGAGAGAAACTTCCAGCAGTCGAGCCGTTTTCCGACAAACTCCCTCATTCTGGTGAACGTCCATCTGAACAACCAGCAACTCCAGCTCACTGTCCTCCACGTCATGAACCAGCCTCTCCTCCACCTCATGGACCAGCTGCTCTTTCACCTCATGGACCAGCCTCTCCTCCAAGCCATGGACCAGCTTCTCCTTCACTTTATGGTACAGCTTCTATTCCACCTCATTCTTTCATTCCTTCATTCATCCATCCATTCATGTCTTTGTTATACTCACTTATTTGTCTGTTTGTTCACATGTTTGTTTGGATTTGTTTTGTGTTGTTTGTTTCATTTTCATTGTTTCATTTTCAGCTCTTTACTGCTTTCCTGTTTTTATTTTTATTCAAGTGTTTATTATTTTTTTTTTCCAGAATGTGTGGAACTACACCAAGTTGCTCCCTCACCTGAACTTCTGCTTTCTTTTGTCAGACTAGGTTATTTTAGTGTTGAGTTGTGAAGGCGAGAGAAGGCGTTAGAGAGAAAATTAGCGCGAGCAGACGGCAAGTCAGAAAGTCTGTAACACCTGTCAACCCCCCAGGCCTTTCGCCCCACAGCTTCAGAAACAGCCAACTTCAGTCTCACAGAGCGAAAAGAGTCATTCGCACCTTCCTGAACGAGTCAGCGAGATTCAAAAGTTCATTGTCAGATTTAAACCTTTACTTTACTTAACAAGAGACTCACCACCGCACTCTAAAGATGTCATTAACATCAAATAAACAAACTGACTCACCGCCGCCCTCGGAGGACATTATTAACAAACACCAAATAAACAAGCGTTGCTTACTGCCACCCTCTAAAGACGTTATTAACAAACAACAAATAAACAAACATTACTCACTGCCACCCTCTAAAGACGTTATTAACAAACAACAAATAAACAAACATTACTCACCGCCGCCCCCTAAAGACGTTGTTAACAAACAACAAATAAACAAACTTACTCACCACCACCCTCTAAAGATTAAAATCAAATAAACAGACTTACTCATTGCCACCCTCTAAAGACGTTATTAACATCAAATAAACAAACGTTACTCACCGCCGCCCTCTTGAGGCATTATTAACATCAAATAAATAAACATTACTACTGCCGCCCTCTAAAGACGTTATTAATATCGTATAAGCAAAAATGACTCACTGTCACCCTCTAAAGGCATTATTAACACTAAACAAATATTACCCACAACCACCCTCTGGATAAAAGAGTCAGTCAAATGCCCCCTTTACCCTATAAATAAACAAATGTTACTCATTGCTGCCCTCTAAAGACACCATTAACAAAGATCACTGGTGTTGGCTGGATGGGTGTGTAAATGGGTTGGTGTTTGTGACAACACAAAAATAGTGAACAGGCTGGATTAGGGAGTGAAAGTGTTAACACACTTTTTTATTTAAAGGTTTTCTATCATTTGGAACCTCTAGGAAATGGACTGGTCTGATTTTTATTGGGTTCCTGTAGAAGTTCCTGTATGTATATCTGGTTGTGCTGACAGTCTGCTGACATCTGCATCCCGAGCGGAGTCTCAGCAAGACTGTAAGTCCATGCGAAGGTTTAGATTTGGGCTGGTCACATGACTGCAGGAGAGCGGGATGGAGGGAACACCCTGAGGTGGTGAATGGATGATGTATGAAGCTGTCAGTGAGCGTCTCATGTACATTTGTTAGTGCAGCATGACATGCGTTCTCTGGAAACTGTCCAGACAAGTGGAGTGCGCAGCGTTTGGATGGAGGCCAGCAGACGACGCCCCTGCAAGAGTGTGTGTGTGTACGTGCATGTGTGTGAGCGTAATGTGAATAATGTGCAGTGAGAAGGATGCAGAAAGAGAAAGTGTGAACATATGTGTAGCATTTTAAATGACACCCCTCCCTCCTGGCACTCGTTTACGCTCTGCTACGTCTATCGCTCTGTAAATCAGTTTGCATCGCACATCCGTAACCATTCTTCTTGCACAAATATATGTTTCTGCAAATGCGTCTATTTGAACTCCGTCTCTCTCACGCGGAACCACAGCAGATGGAACAACTCCAAGTATGTTGTCGCTAACGAGTTTAGCAGAATGGGACACCCCGCAGCAGAGAACGTCCGGCCTCTTTCCCAATCCACTTCGAGCCCCACCAGAGCTCAGTTCCTTCAAAAGTCTCTACATATTTTGCTTCCAAACATCCAGACTGTCTTGTGTTTTTAATGTAGTCTTGAGGAACAGTTCTCCAGGCTTCCTGAAGGACTTTCAAACAGTCTCATTTTCAGTCCAGTCCCTGAACCTGACCAGTTTCACAGGAATGTTTTTTGTTCGTTAAGCCACACGGTGACCTACGTGTGAATCATTCAAGCAGAACAAAGACCATCTAACCTAAGTCCTGAACCAGTGAAGAAACAGGTGCAGAAGATTCCAGATGATCAGGCGATGATTAGTATACTGGTGGTGCTGAATGCTGAGTGGTTGGAACACCTTTATCTAGGCACTGTGGATCTTTAGGCACACAGTTCTTTCATTTAATCCATTCAATAAGATAAGACAGTTTGACATCCAGAAAATAGTATATTGGCATCAACCAGGTGATTCAAAGCAAAACATAAAGAAATGAGGGAGGCTTAAGACCTTTGCACTGAACTGTGGATCTCTGTGGAATGGGGAATATCATCCGCAGGAACATTATATCCCTGATAGCACTTTCTGATTTTGGCCAAAACGAGAAAACAGATTAAACTCGTCCACAGCGTGTCAAAATCTATTCTAATAAATAATTTGAATTATACTGAAAATATATATTTAAAAAAAATGTGTTTGATTTGCTTCCCTAAGTGTGAGTAATGTTGATCTTTTTCAGTTTCTCCATGAGCTGAGATGTTTCACCTTAAAAACTGCAATGAAATCAGCTTGAACACTGATGTTTCACCTTAAATACTGTGGTGGAGCTGGGCTCTTTTTCCAGAGTGTGGAAATTGAGGGCAGATGAGGAGAAGCTGGTCCATGAGGTGGAGGAGAAGCTGGTCCATGATGTGGAAGAGAAGCTGGTCCGTGAGGTGGAGGAGAAGCTGGTCCATGAAGTGGAGGAGAAGCTGGTCCATGAGGTGGAGGACAGTGAGCTGGAGGAGATTCCTCTGTTGTTCAGAAGGACGCTCACCAGAATGAGGGAGTTCCATCTTAGGTGTGTGTGTGTGTGTATATGTGTGATGGTGTAATCGCAAGAACACACTTGAGGTGGTGCTGCATCGGCCTTCAGCCTGGTTCCTACACCTTAAACTGTAAACACTGTCAGTTGGTATCTTGTAATAATCCTGGATCCTCCAGCATGAAGATCGTAAGGATAGTTTGGTCTTCTAACCTTCAAGCAGACTTTCCACGCCAAACCGTTCAGCAGACTGGGTGAGGAATAAACCTGGATGAGATCCATTCATCTAACCTGTTCGGCAAGAATGTGGAGAAGAGTGAGTGCGTGAGAGTTCAAAGAGTGTGTGTAGGGGGGCCTCTGAAGGCTCAGCATCAGAGAAAGTGCTGACGCCGTGGTAACGCTGAAGAAGTCCTACCATCTGTCTTAGCTCAGGGTAAACACACGGCAACCTGCCAGAGGTCCTCCACAACTCCAGAAAGGCCTGAAAATAGGGCCAGAATTACAGAGCGTGTGTGTGTGTGTGTGTGTGTTTAAGGCCTGTGGCTCAGAGCAGCTTGTTTTAATGAGCATCTCCAGAGAAGACAGGTGCATGTTCAGCCGTTCCTTTACAAGCTTAGGTGCTCCGGTGGCTCCTGTGTTCTTCTCTGTAATTAATCCTGTCGTTAGTGCTGGCGCCATGGCAACCGCATCAAAAAGAGCAAGGACCACTTAATAAGAATGAAAGTAACTTAAGTGCCTGGACTTGACTGACCATCATCAACATTAATAAACAAAATCTTCTCCAGGAACCGTGTGTTTTCTAATGAGAAATTTGATGCCTGTCAAATAGTCTTTTCTTTGTCATACTAAGTAGATTAATTGAAATGAATGGCAACAAGTATTTTACAGGCTGCAAAGTGCCTAAAGCTACAAGGAGCCTAGATAAAGGAGTTCCAACCACTCAGCATTCAGCACCACCGGTATACTGATCACCGCCTGATCATC
>JBBPCZ010084036.1:0-11537 GCA_037974445.1 Brycinus macrolepidotus | reverse complement strand
CTCCGTGATGTGGACACCAAGGAACTTGGTGCTCTGGACGATCTCCACCGAGGAGCCGCCGATGCTCAGCGGGGAGTCAACAACCACCTCCTTTGTTTTGTCTACATTCAGGGAAAGGTTGTTGACTCTGCACCAGTCCGTCAGCCATTGCACCTCATCTCTGTATGCTGCCTCATCATTCCTGCTGATCAAACCCACCACAAACTTGATGATGTGGTTTGAGCTGTGCATTGCTGCATTGCTGCATAAACATATTATGTATGTAGCACAGTGTACTTTGTAGTGTTTTCTGCAGAGTTGTTGTTTGATTTTATTTGGACTTCATATTTTATATTGTTCGTCTTTGTGTCTCTGTGTGTTTGTGCAGTCGTAGGATAAGCAAATTCCTCCAGGATCAATAAAGTCCATCCTTCAGTTCATCACTCACAAAATATAACGTTGTACAGAAAATTAGCACTTGAATAATAAGTCAAGTGATAGCTAAAAAATCTTGAATAGAATTGTTTATGTGGTTTCTGACATTGTATGTTATTCTGTCTGTAAAACTGTGTAATGATTTAAACATTCACTTTGCACAGTCCTGATTGGTGGGCTATAAGCAAGTCCTTAAAGTCCAGAGTTTGTCCTCTCTGCATCTCATTCCCAGTTATTCAATACCAGACACCTGTCCTTGAATAAGTAGAGGCCTCTAAACCTGAAACTGATAGCTAGGCTAACATTCCAAAACACAATTAAAATCACTGGTCAGATCTGACCAGTTCATAAAAAGTGCTATTATGCATATGCATGTTTTAACAATGACAATGACTTTCCCTCTTATTTACCAACAAACTGATTTCTTCTTCTTTATTGAAGGACAGCACTGTCTGTTACACAATAACTGCATCCCCCCTTTTTAATATCATCCTGGCTTACTGAGTACTTTTGATCGAGGTTGAAAATTACTAACCCCTTTAAAACCTGATTTTGCATTTGCATATTTTGCATATTTTTCAGGCTTTATGACACAGAAACGGTTTAACTTACAGCTGTCGTACACGGATCCCAGCAATCAGCAGAATTAACCATCTATAATTATTCTAATCATATATTTTTTCATTGTAATGGAATAAACTACCTTCAGAGTATTTTCAACTTTTAACTTTAAACCATTCATTACAACACTAACTGCACTCTCATTGTATCTCTGTTATTTATGTCTACATCAATAGCAGCAGCAAACTGCATTTAACAGCACATACTCTATTCTGTATGTTTGCATACTTCAGATCTTGTTTACATTTGTAAATGTTTGTGTTACACTTGTTTATGTATATTTTTTATGTACATTTTTTAGTACTTAGTTTTTGCCTCTAATTTTATCTTTAATTTCTTGTAGACGTTTCAGGGTTACATTTCACTACACGTTGTACTCTTATAACTGTGTATATGACAAATAAAGAATCTTGAATCTTGAATCTTGAATCTTTTCCAGACACGCCAGTCTACATTTGATTTTTTTTGCCAAACTAGGCCTTTATAATTCGTAAGAGGCCTGCAGTTTAAGGGGTTAAACAAATGAAAAAGAAAGTGTTATTTAGTTTGTATTTGTATCTCTGTTTTGTTTTTGATGTGCTTGAACTGAAAACACTCCTAGCTATTATGGGTCTCTCCTACTATCCCAGCAGTGTTTTTAATCACTCCCAGGCAAAACAGCCTTACGAGGGCCTCTGTGGCACAGTTTCAGAAGCTGTGAGAAAGCCCACCGCAGAGGGAGAGTGCCAGCCAACTTTCTGGAAAAACAAACAACCTCTAGAGATGGCCGGAGAGGCCACGGGCGAGCGAGAGTCAGCTGACCTCACTCTCTCCCTTCCTCTCTGCTTGCTCAGCCCTAGCGGAGGATGTGGACGGCCTTAATGCACTGTAAAGCCGGCAGCTTTGTTTTGGTGCCACAGGCTACTTCAGTACAGTTAGGGTGTACTTCAGCAGGCCCTGGTGGGTGCTTGGCGTGTGTGTGTGTGTGTGTGTGTGTGTGTGTGTGTGTGTGTGGTGCTGCATGTTTTTGAACAGGCTTGCTGAAGGGACAGAAGTGGAAACGCAGCTGGTGTGGTAAACACAGCTGGGGCAGAAGGGCTATTGTCTCAGGCACTTGGGTCAATGTCCAGGAGACAAAAAGGAAAGGCCGGGGCGGAGGGCGCACACACGGGCAACTGTTTTACGCACGTTAGATATCAAAACTCGGTTCACATATCAAAATATGACATATCTGAGCAGTATGAGAGTATTATACAAGACTATATTACTTTAGATATTATAAATACATGGTTAAAATGTAAAAAAGTCATACAGAGTAATTTGCTTAGGAAATCTTCTCTCTAGAGAAACACTGGTGGTCATAGGAACCAGTTGTCTGAAGATTTTAGTTCCTCCAACTAACTGATTATGAATACAATGCAAGAGACATTGTTTTATGACAGTTTTGGAAAAAAAAAAAAGTAACCTAAAATGTGTTTTAAAATGCATTTTTGGTGGAGGGGTGCATCAAAACTTGGTTCAAATAGCACATATCTGTGCAGCATGAGAATATTATACAAGACTATATCACATGAGATATTATGAATACATAATTACATGAAGGTATTCTAAAAATACATTTGTTTTTTCCCTCTAATGACTCTTTTGTCGGCATCAGACAAACCCTAAAGGGGAATTCCACCAATTTATTTTTAAATCTGCATAATTACGTGGTTAAGATGTAAATAAAGTAGTTTATTTAGGAAATCTCCACTCTAGAGAAACACTGGTGGTCACAGGAACCAGGTGTCTGAAGATATCAGTTCCACCAGCTGCATGATTATGAATACATAATAGTTCTTATAGTTCTTAATTTTTTTTTTTACCTAAAATGTATATTAAAATGCATTTTTTGGTGGAGGGCTACATCAAAACTCAGACGTTTGTTTGTCTCTCTAAACCATAACAAGGTTTGACACTTTTGTCACCATCAGACTGAGACAAACCCTAAAGGGGAATTCCACCAATTGTTTTTTTTTTTTTTTTTTAAATCTGCATAATTACATGGTTAAGATGTAAATAAAGACATACAGTGTAGTTTATTTAGGAAATCTTCATTCTAGAGAAACACTGGTGGTCATAGGAACCAGATGTCTGAAGATTTTAGTTCCTCCAGCTACATGATTATGAATACAATGGCAGAGACGCTGGTTTATGATTTATGATTATGGTTTTGAGAAGCTTTTGATCTAAAATGTGTTTTAAAATGCACTTTTGGTGGAGGGGCACATAAGAACTCGGTTCAGTTGTCAAAATATGACACATCTGAGCAGCTTGAGAATATTATTATACAAGACTATATTACATGAATTTACATGAATATTATGGATATATTGTTACATAAAGATACTCTGAAAATAGCCTATGTTTGTATTTCTCTCTAATAACCTAACAAGGTTAGACACTTTTGTCACCATCAGACTGAGATATAACTTAAAG
Organism: Brycinus macrolepidotus; assembly: GCA_037974445.1. Classification (NCBI taxonomy): domain Eukaryota; kingdom Metazoa; phylum Chordata; class Actinopteri; order Characiformes; family Alestidae; genus Brycinus; species Brycinus macrolepidotus. The sequence goes on along the minus strand of JBBPCZ010084036.1, from coordinate 8,045 downwards.
GGGAATGCCACCAATTGTTTTAAAAAATCTGCATAATTACATGGTTAAGATGTAAATAAAGTCATACAGAGTAATTTGTTTAGGAAATCTTCTCTCTAGAGAAACACTGGTGGTCATAGGAACCAGATGTCTGAAGATTTTAGTTCCTCCAGCTACATGATTATGAATACAATGCCTGATATTCTTTTATGATAATTTTGAGAAGTTTTTCGTCTGAAATGTGTTTTAACATGCATTTTTGATGGAGGGGTACATACAGGGTGTTGTGAGGCAAAGTAGTCCCTGTTATAGAGAAACTAAAGAATCTCTCACAGTAGAAGTGATAGGAACCAGATGTCTGAAGAATTTAACATAAAAGCTCCCTCATACAGTTATTATATGAAATTACTATGAGGCATATCTGAGAAATCATTTTATTATAGTTTCGCATATATGTTTTTACCTCAAATGTAATTTTTAAATATTTGAGGGCGGAGGGGTAAATACAGGCCGTTGTGAGGCAAAGTAGAACCCATTGAAAATGTATTTATTTAGATTTGCAACTATTTTACCATGATCAGCATTTCAAATAAACACTCAGAAGACATGTGTAGGTTCACTGGTGGGTTTAGATAGTAAAAAAATGGTGGTGTAAAATTTGTGTAATGGACACCCCTGGTTCCATTCACCATGACCAGAGAGGGTAAGTTTCTCTACAATTTATCAGTTCTCTTCAAACCCACTCTGAATCAAACCCAGAAGGTTATACTCACCCTCAGTTTTTTTTAAACAGTATACACTGTAAATGCAATTTAAAGGATGTGAAAGCTTATGTACGAGTTTCATCAAAATAACCCCCCTTGCCTTTATCACAGCAGAACAGATTCACCACATCCTTTCTAGGAATTTTTGGAAATAACTTGTGTCCAAACCCTCCCAGCACATTTTCAAGCAGCAAGCAGGTCTGTCTCATTTTCTGGATGCTCTTTTCGAACCTGTGAGTTCAGCTCATCCCTGCAGCTCAATGGGAGAAAGATCTGAAAACTGGGGAGGCCAAGACATAATTCTCTAAACTTTTTGATTTTGTTTGGACTGGATATAATTTTGGCACAATTTTGAAGAACACTTGGGATCATTATCCTGTTGAAGAATGATATTTCGTCCAATGATACGTAAACCAGAAGGAATTGTGTGATGTTGAAGAATTGAGTGATACTTTTCTTTTTTCATGATCCAACGCAAAGTGAATAGTTTGAGCCTTTGTGTCTAAATAATGTCTCACTACATATTATAAAATAATGAAAATCAGTTAGTTACAACTGTTTTAAGTATTTCTAATATTTTCTTGTAGTAACGTTTTGAAAGAGGAGCCTATTGTTTATTTATTTTTTCAATCTGGGGCATAACCTTTAGGCCTGTAGTGCATATCACCATAATAAAAGTGGATTTTCATAGTTTTTTTTTTCAAAACATCTGCATTATTCAATGGTCATGATGCAAATAAACTCATTCAGAGTGGGTTTGATGTGAAATGGTAAAGAAAAGCTTACCCAATTCTGTAGTGTAAATACTGTATATACTAAAGTAATAGTGAAGTAAGTGTGCCGACCCTGGTGCTGGGTTGAAAAAGGAAGAAATGAATAAGAAGGGGTTAATCTGTTCAGGTCGAGGGGAAGGGATAGTGTGTGGTGGGAGGGTCTGTGCTCAGGTGTCAGGGTCTTACATTTATTTCCCATGCTGTCCTCAGCCCCTCCCTTCCACTTTTCCTTCCTGCTGTGTGTCTGGGGCCTGATCTCAGGAAAACCTGAGGCGTCTATCACTGTGTGACCCCGTTTCTGTGGCCAGGAGGCAAACTCTCTCTCATTCACACACACACACACACACACACACACACACACACACACACACACACACACACGCACGCACACACACTCTGAGACAGATAAGGATAAAGACCCAGGATCATCCCCTGTAGAATGTTCCAGAAAAGCGGCTCTATTGTGTGTCACTGTCCAAATCCAGCACGGAGCCGAGTGGCATGCAGATCACTCCCGCTTTCACATTCTGCTAGTTTTGATCATTAACTGCAAAACAGCCAATTCTATCAGCAAATTACAGATTGTTACATCATCTCAAAATTCATTATCAATTATCATTGGGAACCTTTTCCCCAAAAAACTTAAAGTGCCCATGTCAATAAATATTCCTTGCTTTTTTTGATAAAAAAAAAAAAAAAAAGTTTGTCATGTGCAAACGGTGTTAACGTTTCAAAGCGTGCCATTCTCCGGACCGTGAAGTCCATATAAGCTGCAATAAACAGTCTATTTTATTTTTGTTGCATTTGTGATGTCACACAAACCAGCTCATTCACAAATGTCTGCCTATTCAGCATACAGCCAGTTGGCCCTGCCCATTCACACTGAAGTTATAAGAGGTGTTTCTATCCTGGACTGCTTTCTGAATGACGCACAAAGTAGGGCAGCCAATCAGAACAAAGGTCCTTTAAACATATGCGTCTTCAAGGCAAAGTAACAAAAACAGCTTGTTTAAGTTTAATTCTAAGGGATAAAAAGAGGTTTGTAAAACTGCATATAAAATTGTTTTCTGATGGTTTTCAATGCATAAAACCACACAAACCTTAAAAGTGGACTTCAAGGAGAAAAGGTGCATGGTAGGATACTGGCTCTTTAATGTTAAATAAAAGACCCCTTTCTTTCATATATAGTGCATATAATTCCATGATTATTTCATGTTTACAGGTACGACTACTGAGTGTAGGACCCATTTTGGTGCAACCCCTCTGAGTCAAAGCACCGGGATTATACCTCTTAATCCTCTACCGGCTTGTGTCTCAGTGGAGAAGCACCTTGTAGATGTGAATGCAAGCAGACAGAATTGGGCCTTGGGGGGGCTTTTATTAATCCCCTCCAATCTGGATCCCTAAGCACTATCACCCAATCATCAGCCCCCAGTTCCCCACCACAGCCACTTTATACACACACACACACACACACACACACACACACAACAAATTCTCACATACTGCTGCGCTAATGGATCATTTGAGCAGGATTTAAGTCATCATGTCTAATCCAGGCTCATTGACCTGGCAAAATAATGGACCAATGTGCTACGATCTTTCAAATCTGAGCCAATTCTGACCAGTCCAACCTCTCACTGACTTCAACAGCCCTCCACTGAAATACTGATGAAGCACAGTGGTACTGTTACCAAGTAAAAATCAGCAGAGGTTCATTGTTTTATAGATGTACATACAGTCAGCTCCATAATTATTTGCATCCCTTGTTGCACTATCTATCTTCTTGCACTACACCCTATAAAAACTCTCCTCTGGTTCTCCTGAAACTTGAGCTTTTCCTCATATTGTAAGTTGCTTTGGATAAAAGTGTCTGCAAATTGAATTTAATGCAATGTAATGTAATGTAAAGGTGGGTAAAAATGTCTCTTAGCTCAATCTCACACTGAAAATAGGAGAAATATCTGAAATAAATCAAAGTAAACGAATGAAATGGACAAAATATAACTGAAGGATGGTGGACATCATCTCCACTGTAAAATATCGTGGGCGATCTGTGATGTTATGGGGCTGTTTTTCCTCCAAAGCTCCTGTTTCTGGACTCCACGAAGTACCAAAAGATTTCAAAGGAAAATCTCGCTTCCCCTGCCAAAAGCCAAAACTGGGTCGTGGTTGAATCTTCTAGGACAATGATCCAAAACATACGTCCGAATCCACACAAAAATAGTTCAGTGACCACATAATCAAACTTATGACGTGGCCTTCCCATTCTCCTGACCTGAAACCTGTGTGTAAGCTGAAGAGGAGGGTCCAAATAAGAAGACCTATGCCCCTGGAGGATCTGGAGAGATTCTGTACTGAGGAGAATACAGATGTCTCACTCTCCAATCTCATCAAGCTTTATAGGAGAAAACCTGTTGTGGCTGTGCTGGCAAAGGGAGGCTGCACAAAGAACTAAATGCATGGGATGCCAATAACTGACACATGGTTTTGATGAAAAAAATGGATTTTGGGGTTTTTAGTCTACATTTAGTTCAATTAAAATGAAACTTCTCTCATAGTTTCAGTGTGAGATGGAGCTGTTTAACCACAAAGACATTTTTTCATTATTTATTTATTTTTTTACCCATCTGAAATACAGGGCACAATACGGGACAGTGAACCAGAACAGAGATTAAAGATACAGTACAGCCTGTTTAAGAGATAAAGAGGGGTTAGGAACCGGTCATGTGAAAATGAATTGGTGCACAAAGAAAAATGTAGGTTATGGGCCTTTTGACAGACATTAAGAGTAACAATAATAATAATAATTTTACATTATGGATATAATGGATATAACATAATGTAATCGTGATCATTGCTTTTCCTTTACTGTTCTTTTATAGGATGAACAGACTTTTTTTCGGAGTCTCGTCTGTAGTTCCCCATATTAAAAGAAAACAACAGTAAATCATTCAGAGCTCCTTTAAGACTGTTGAATCTCTTGAGTAGCTCTATATTCCCTGGTTCTTTTACTACTTCTGACTGCAGTGTAGTACTTTTAGGGATTGAAGGCTCCAGTCATCAGGGGTTTCTGAGGGACACCAGCTGCTCTCCCCCACCACCACCACCACACAGTCTGATGGGGAAGGAGATCAGATGTCAAAGGAATTCCTCACTACACACACATGCCTCAGAACACTAGTTCAGGCCTCTTTCTGGCACTCAGTTCGGCCTGTGGTGCGCTGCACTTGAAACAAGTCGTTTTAAAGCGAGTTCGGCGCTGCGTAGATGTTTGGAGGAAATAAAAAATGCACAGAAGTAGCTGAGAGCTAAAAACTGCCTCAGAAGCATTTGCATATCAATGTTACACAGTTTCATGTTTTCATTGTTCGTTCATGTAGATGTGGGTGAAGGAAGCCTACTGTCTTGTTCTTTTTTTTCCCCTCTCGGACTGTTGCACAACCCCAGATTGATTCCAGAGACTGCACTGCCCACGAACATTTCTTGCAGGGGGGGCCTTGCTTGCATATGGAAACTAAAAGCAGTCTCCGGACGCTCCGGATGCGGATCTGCTCCCCATTCCAGAAGACCAGCGAGTTACATAACCAAGCCAGAGCAAGCCCACACTGAAACCTGCCAATAAAGCATGCACTCATGCAAGCTCGGATTCATCTGGCCTACGCCACATCTTTCCATCCAGTGCATATTGGAACAATTAGAAACTTGGGGAGAGATGACACTGATTCATCAGATGAAAAAAAAAAAGAGAGAAAAACAGTGAAGCACTCCATCTGGGGAGACAGTACAGAGTGGTTGTGAATAAAAGACAGATTCATTCCTTGACATTTAGCGTGAAAGACTCAGTGCAGAGCGTTTGAAGCTAAGTAGCAGAGATTTGAACGGATTCAGGTTGTTATTCATCTTATATAACACACACTTTTGCGGAGGAGTAAAACAAGGCAACATTATCAGTCTTTTTATAGAAATGTTTGTATAAGTGGACGGCTCCTGGGAGGACGGTGGTCTTGCACAGTTTTGTGTTCTCCCTGCCAACGCAACTCATTCCAACAGTCCTGATCATCCTACTGCTGCCACCTCCTGCTGCCACCAGCCATGTGTGATGACTGAAGAACACTGAGGCCCTGACATCCAGAAGTGATGAACTGAACTCACAGTTTCCGCATGAATGATATTGCAACAGAATTTCATCTTTGGCTTTACTTTCATAATGACTGTGTTTACTACACAGTCTATGCACTGTCAGAGAAAAGGTACTATACAGGTAAACAAGGTGTCTAAGGTCTAGGCCCCTGAGGGACCACCCTAGTGACAGCTTAGCACCTTTATTCTGTGAGTGGCCTTTAAGTGCATTTTTTTTGCTTTTCAGTGTCAGAAAAGAACAGAAAACATATTTAACAGAAAATTACACAAATGTCTCAACAACAAAATATAATATCAAATCTGTAAGTATTTACACATTCTATAATTTTGTGTCAACTCTTCTATCCTTCCAATCTTAAACCTAACCGGTAACAGATGAATCCCCCCAACCTAAGCTGCTCCCAAAGCTGCCTCATACATTTATCTCTGTCATGTGCAGCTAAAATGGCTAAAGGAGAGGTTTCTGAGGGGATTAGATAGAAGATTATCCACTATAATAAGAAAGTAGAATGTCTTTTTTTGAACTGGAGTTTAAAAATGATTAAAAACCAAAAGAAAAACTGGGACTATTAACAACCGTGCAACACCTGATGGACCACGAAAACTGCCCCCCTGATAATCAGCACTTAAAGCTTTCATTTGTGAAAGAAAAGTAAGCTGTACTCTTGCTTCAGTTCTGTAGGATCCACAGGTTTCTGTCCATCCCTCCACTGTGAGAAGAGAACTCAGCACTGTGAGTCTGAAAGGATGAGAAGCTGTTCAAGAAACTTGAATGTGAACTCTGTTGTTAAAACAACCCCTAAGTTCAAATTCAGTTTAATTCTTTGACTGGACGTGTTTACATTTAACCCCTTATACTCTGTTTATTATTCAGTTATAAATCTTTAAAGGAATACTTTGCTGAAACATCAGATTTCCACAACTTTTCACTTTCTTCAGAGGTAGCTGATCAAACGAGGCATGCCTGGCGTCCATATTTTGTTTCTTTAGTTTAGAACTGGACCTATGAGACTTTGTTATCACAGTAAGTCATACTGCGTCCTAAACCACATGCACAGGTCTGCTCCATCTTAATGAGCAGCTGGATTTGGCTTGAAGCTACTTTATTTATGGAAAGGATTTGGGTGACTATTGACTTCTAGTGTTAGCAACAGTAGCCTTGTAATTCTAGTTTTCATCTAAAGAACAAAATTTGGACTTCAAATTTAGCTGATTGGCTGCCATCCATGAAAAATTGTATATGTTAGATTTTTTCTTTGTTGAATCATTCCTTTAAGGTTTATCATTTAGTAACTATTATAAGCTCCTATCAGACTAAGATGAATGTGTATGAGCATGAGTAGGCCCAGATACAGGCCCTTAGAGTTTAAGCAGTTACGATGAAGTGAAAAAAATAACGTAGCGTGCGTGTTTAGTTACACAATGGTTTATGCCTGGTGTTATTATAATTTATCATATGAGTTCAGAATCTTAGCACTCCATTTAAATTTGGTTAAATATTGGATTTTCCAGTAAATTAACTGTAAACACAGAGGTCAGTACACGGTGGCCTGTATCATTAGACACACAGCAGGGCCTGTGTACGTTCTGAACAATAACAGACATTCAGCATTAGGCCAATCAGTCAACGGCCCCTGCAAACGTCCTCCAGTCTGACCCCGCGCTACTCATTCAGCCTGGTAGCACACAGATGAAAAACAGGTTCTCTGTCTCAGGCAACAAACATGTTTTTCTTGTGTTTACGGCCGCCTGCCGTATGCCACTGTTGTTCAGCGCGCCTGCAGTCGCGCTCAGATCTGATCTTTTTCACGGCTATTGTAAACCATTCTTACAAACAGATGTTTCTTTTGTGTGTACAGAGCCCGGCAGAGGCGAAGGAGACTTCATCCCAGCCTTCATTCATTGTCAGCAAACAAAGCATTATCTTTCTGTATTCAGAAGGCTGGAACTCGATCACTTCCAAGGAAGGCGTTACATTAAGTGATAACACCTGCATCCTGTGTGCCAGTGACGACTGGATAACGCCTTAAAAACGCGGCCGGAAAATGCAGCGTGGAGGTGTTTGGTCATTAGAACCTTTGAACACAAGGAACAGTTTAAGGGGCCCAGCACAAACCCAATTTTACTTACATTTTTCAATTATAACAGTTTGATTTAGTACATAAACATCATTATAGTTTCAAAACATGTCCACTCTCTAGTGCATGCAGTCTAAATATGGGAAAACTAGCTAGTTTGGGAATTAATTGTTTTATATATATATATTTATATATATATAAATGTATATATATTGACATCACAAAAACAATTAATTCTTTAAATAAAAACGTAATTACAGCGTTCTTGAATTTGCTCCTTGTTTCATATCATTAAAGGAGCTCTTGGA
>JBBPCZ010084015.1:0-11538 GCA_037974445.1 Brycinus macrolepidotus | reverse complement strand
TTTTTTGGGGCACTTTTGGGGGGTTTTGACCACGGAAAACCAGGAACCCCCCCCCCCCCCCCCCAAGACCTGCCGGGTTGGAGATGTTCAGTCGTCCAGACATCAGTTCTCTAAGTGTCTCAGATCCTTTCACTCGCCCATTTTTCCGCTTGCTCCTGTGTGTGTGTGTGTGTGTGTGTGTGTGTGTATGTGTGTGTATGTTTGTGTGTACTCTCTGATTTGTGTGTGCAGGGGGTGTGTTTGTTCTCCCTTGTTTACAGACGTAGGTTGTGTTGACATGCTGCTGTTCTCTAATGGGAGACCGTGTAGTGTGTGTGTGTGTGTGTCTGTGTGTGTGCGTGTGTGTGTGTGTGTGGTAGGGGGTTAAATCTTCATTTTGAGGTGGCATTTAGATGCTGGAGTGTTTAGAGTGGCCTTCAATCCTGCATCAAACAAATCAGAGAGAAAGAAGGGGATCCTGTGTGCTTACATTATAGAACATGACGTCATAAAGGAAAACCTCGATAACCCTTGAAGGAAGACTTTGGTGAAAAATCAGATCTCCACAGATGTTCCACCTCCCCCAGATGTGGTAGATCGGTTGAGACGTGCTCGGGTCCAAATTTAGCTTCTTCAGTTCAGAACTGGGGCTACTAGGCTAACATCACTAACATTAGAAGTCAAAAGTCACCCAAATCTTTACTGTAAACACAAACCCAAAACTTCTCTGAACTCAAACCACATCCAGCTCTTCATTATGGTGGATCAGACTTGTGCTTTATGACTTACTGTGAGCTACAATTTGACATAAAGCATTCCATCTACAGCAGTTTAGCCCCACCCTTTCCATTTATACCAGTTTAGCAGCCGCCGACAGCTGTTTCGCACCATCCATTTAACCAACTCCAGTTTAGCACTACCCATTTAGCCTACAGCAGCTTAGCCCCACCCATTCAGCCTACAGCAGTTCAGCCCCACCCATTTAACCAACACCAGTTTCGCCCCACCCATTTTACCTACAGAAATTTAGCCCCACCCATTCAGCCTACATCCGTTTAGCCCCACCCATTAAGTCTACAGCAGTTTAGCCCCACTCATTCAGCCTACAGCAGTTTAGCCCCACCCATTCTGCTTACATCAATTTAGCCCTAACCATTCAGCCTCCAGCAGTTTAGCCCCACCCATTAATTCTACAGCAGTTTAGCTCCACCCATTCAGCCTCCAGCAGTTCAGCCCCTCCCATTCATCTAAAACCCATTCCACTTACAGCAGTTTCTTATTAATAATCATAATAATCATAAAATTTCTCCTTTACTGTTTTTTTACACACTGACTTGATCTGGAGAGAACTTTCCTCCCTGGTTCTCCTCCTTTAAGGGTTAATTCTGAATGAGCAGTTAACATTTCGGCAGATGTTAGAAAATGTTCTCCCCTTTAATTTCGTTTCATCCCTCCTTTTCTTGAGGCCAAATCGGAGAGGAAGGGGGCAGAAAGGAGGAATAATTCATGAAGAGCGAAAGCTCATTTCTGCACATTACCGTCGAGCACAGCTGGCGCTGACGGATCGGAGGGACGAGTTCTGCTCAGAATCCGTAATGACTTAATGACGGCGGCTTCCAGGAGCGGAGCGCGGGGCGGAAGAATGGCACAATTACGCCCAAAACGAGTGCGTTTATTTTAAGAAAGCCATTAGGAGAATGTGAGAAAGCCCACTGATTCATTTTTTAAACTTTTGATTAACCTTTCGACGACTGAAATAACAACCACAGAAAATTACACTCACAACTACGTCTCCACAGCGACGGAACGGAACAGTCACTTTTGGTTCACTGAAGAATCTGTCAGTGCTTTAAAGGCTCAATGTTGATCTAAAAGCACGAAAAATCTCATTTTCCACACTTTTCCAAAGTTTCGGAGCATTCCAGTCCATAAAGTTTGTTTATGAAAACTAAGCAGCTAAAACAGCTTGTTTTTAATTGACTTGTGATGTCACAACCATAGACACATATGATTGTCCATTCAGCCAACAGTTAGCCCCACCCATTCAGCCACAGTAGTTTAGCTCCACCTATCGAACCTAAAGTGGTTTAGCCCCGCCCATTCATTCTATAGCAGTTTTGCATCACCAATTCAGTTTACAGATGTTTAGCCCTGCCCATTTGGTCTGTAGCAGTTTAGCCCCACCCATTGGGTCTATAGCAGTTTTGCATCACCCATTCAGTCAACAGAAGTTTAGCCCTCTGATGTGGTCTATAGTATCCCACCCACAACAGTATAGCCCTGCCCATTCAGCCTCCAGTAACCATTCAGCCTGTAGCAGTTTAGTCCTACCCATTCAATCACCAGCAGTTTACTCCCGCCCATTCAGTCTGTAGCAGTTTAGTCCTACCCATTCTGTCACCAGGAGTTTAGCGCCGCCCATTAGTTCTATGGCAGTTTTGCATCACCCATTTAGTCTACAGAAGTTTAGCCCCGACCATTTGGTCTGTAACAGTTTTGCATCACCCACAGTCTACAGAAGTTTAGCTCTCTCATGTGGTCTATAGCATTCCACAGTTTAGCCCCGCCCATTCTGCCTCCAGCAATGTAGCCCCATCCATTCTGGCTACAGGTGTTTAACCCCTCCCTTTCAACTTACAGCAGTTTAGCTCCACCTATTAAACCTAAAGCAGGATAGCCCCACCCATTCAGTCTGTAGCAGTTTAGTCCTACCCATTCAGTCTACAGCAATTTAGCTCCGCCCATTCAACCTACAGCAGTTTGGACTATGTTATAGTGATTAGGCCGAGATATTAATGAAGTTACTCATCTAATATTTTTTAAAAGAAAATGTAAATCATGAGGATGTTGGTGACTGAGGTGGAGGACGTCTCATCTTCTGTCCATGTCCCGTAAAAAGGACATTTTATTCCCTCCGTCCTGATCATAAGCCATGCTGAGCGAACTTCATATCGAAACTAATCTAACAGAAATAAAAAATCTTTCTCCCTCTCCTTCGTCCTGCCCTGCTGAAAATAGGATGGGTTCCATGTGTGGCTGGAATTTAGAGCGACGTTTGGGCAGATTTGATAAATGAGGTGCCTGGTGCGGACTGCAGGGAGGAATATTAGCGTTAGCCGTCAAAACCGTCACAGACAAAGAGACCCGAGTCCCCCTTCTGGCGCCTTCATTAAATATTTAAGGGAATCCATCAGGCACATATGAAATGTCATAATAACGTGGGGAGCGTTTGATGTAAATACGAACTGTAATGTAAATGTCAGATATTTCTGAAAGGTTATGACTGTAATCCAGAGCGAGTTTGATGGGGGGGGCAGGGGAGCTCAAAAAGGACAATGAAGAGAAGTCTGTATCATTGGAATTCCATAATTATTTAACATGGAAATGTGAAATATAGATTTATGAGTAAGCAAGGCTTGACACATTATGTATACTTTGACTTGAAAGCTGGTGAAGTAGGTGTTTCCAATAAAATGGCCACTGAGTGGAAGCACAAGGTGGTGTTTCTAATAAAGTGGCCAGTGTGTGGAAGCATAAGGTGGTGTTTCTGATAAAGTGGCCTATAATTGGAAGCACAAGGAGGTGTTTCCAATAAAGTGGCCAGTGAGTGTAACCACAAGGTGATTCTAATAAGGTGGCCAGTGCGTGTCTATTCATAGCTGAAGCAGGACTGGACTGATCAGGTGTACCGGAGTTGGAAATTGACCTTTTGAACCGCTGAGATTCTCAGTATAAGCTGTGTCGTCTATTACATGCCGGTAATGATGAGAAAATCACCCAGGCAACTATAATGTCTGTGGAAAGGGAAAGAATGAACTCTGCGTAATTGCTTTTTGGAAATCCAGTCACCCTCGGAGGAGCTCGTCTGTAGGCGTTCTGAGTGATTATCATCGTTTGTTAATAATGTGATAATGAGATTAGCTGTACACTTTTTCTGTTGTCAAATTAATTTGTGTTCATCGACACAAAGTTTATCTGTAAGGTGGGATGCAAATCTGCATATACATACCACCGCGGTTTAATTCAGCCTTTTACACTGATATCCAGCTCAGACTGCACCTTCTCCATCAGATTACAAAAACATGGAAAATAAAAACATGGAAAATCTAATCTGTAATCAACTGTAGTAAAGCTGATAGCATCTCAGCATTGCAGTGCAAAAATCAGTCAGTTTCACTGAAAACTATAAACAGTAGAGCTTACCGAAAAGCTTTAGCTTGAATTAGCTAAACAATAATGCCACGGCTTACTTAAAAAGTGAATGTTGTTGCCTCCTCTTGACCTAAAACTACTTATTTTTTGCTAGATGTGATGTAACATCAACCAGGGCTGTAGCCCACCCTCACATTTCTTCTGTGAACTTAATGGTATCTGGACACAGTCTTGACTTGGACTCAAACCTCTTTAGACTCAGCATTGACTCTGGCTGTAACCTCTTTGGACTTGGTCTTGACTTGAAATCAAACCTCTTTGGACTCAGTCTTGACTTGGACTCGAACTTCAACTTGGATTCGAACATCTCTGTCAGTCTTGATTTTGACCTCTTTGGACTTGATGTTGGCCATGACTTGGACTTGGTTTTGACTCTGACTTGAACTTCTTTGGACTCTGTCTGAACCTGGACTTACTGTTGACTTGGATTCAGACCTCTTAGGACTCAACCCTGACTTGGACTTGAACATCTTTGGACTCGTTCTTGATTTGGACTCAACTAGTTCTGGTTTTGGACTTGTCTTGGACTCAACAAACGCCAAAGTTGGCGTTAGTGTTACATGTTTGAATGTTGCTCTCCTCTGGCCTGGTAGTTAAATAACTACATGTATGTGATGTAACCGTTACTTATACAGTACTGTATACAGTCATGAGCCACCCCTCATTTCTTCATATTTTACTTCCAAAGATCCAAACGTTCTTGTATTTTTAATGTAGTCTTGAGGGACAGTTCCCCAGGCTTCCTGGAGATGATTCCCGATTATCAGGCAGTGATCAGTAAACTGGTGGTGCTGAATGCTGAGTGGTTGGATCTCCTTTATCTAGACACCTTGTATCTTTCGGCACTTTGCAGCCTGTCGCAGTAAAACATTTGTTCCCATTTCTTTCATTTAATCTACTCAATATACCAAAGATAAGACAGTTTGACAGGCAGAAAATAGTGTTTTTGCACTACAAGGTAAAAGTGTAAAGAAATGAGGTGGGGTTCAAGACACTAATCTATACTACATTCTCTAGAATGTTCTCTGTTTAAAATGCAACAAGTCTGTACACTTTAAGATGCTGTTTATTGCTGGTTGGATGCTGCCAAGAATTAACATCTTTCCGAGATCAGCGCAGATCAATGTAAACATTTACACTGAATTATTTCCCGTGATCTCTGAAGAGTGGCGTAAATTCCTCCAAACAGACGGAGCGTCGGGCCCTCAGAGGTGAGAGACGAGAGGAAGGCAGAGCTCATCTCGTCTCGTCTCGTCACGTCCCGACCGTTAGCGTCTCCACGGTGATGTATTTATTTGCCACAAACTCACTGGGGGATTGTTAGGATTGGCTGAATGCGCCGTGCGTGAAGGGGGAAGGCGGTAAATCCAGACCAGTTACATATTGATGGTGGTTTGATGTGAAGAGGCTTGTATTTGAGACTACAAATGAGAGAGACGCTCTGGATTCATGAATCGGGGAACAGATAGAGAGAGAGAAAGAGAGAGAAAGACAGAGAGAGAGAGTGAGAGAGAGAGAGTAGGTCAGCAATGAGCAGAACGAGGGACAGTATGGGGGCAGATGGATGGATGGATGGATGGATGGATGGAGAGGAGAACAGGGGATCCTTGTGGTGTGGTGGATGTGAAGAATGAATTAACGGAACGAAGGAAAAGATGACGGAAGGCTGAAAAAGAGAAGGAGGAGACAGAAACAGTGAGAGAAAGAGAAATATCGTGAATACATCATTCATTAATTTAATAATAAATGTATTATTAACAGTGTGGATGGGTCATTTTATTACAAATATATTTATATATTGTATATATATATATATATATATACAAGATTATACCATATGGTATGTTAGCATATATCATACAAATAGATACGTACATAATAATTATGAATTATACTCTTGTACTCTTGTAGGTGTTACATGTTTTGGCAGTGAAAAGTGACATGTCCTCCTTGACCTTCTTCTGCTTGGCATCGTCCTCCCAGACACACAGAGAACCTCGGACCACCGGCCAGAAACATCCGCCCATCACTCAAAACACAGCGCTAACACACACTAACGGCGCTAACACACACTCACACACAGCACACACACATTGAGCTAACAAACACACACACACTCACAGCTCTACAAACACACACACAGTACTAATACACAGCGCTAACACACACACAGCACTATCACACACACATGGCACTAACACACACTCACAGGGCTAACACTCATGTTATCTCACACACAGCACACACACATACACACACACACAGCACTAACGCACACGCTAGCACACAGCTTTCTCCCTCACGCAGACCATCTGCTTCCCCCCCCCCACACCCTCCTCCCTATCCCCCCCGTCTCCAACACCAACCAGGAGCTGCAATCTGTTAGCCTCGCCGTCGAGCCCAGAAAAACATCTGAGGGAGGAGAGCAGCGAAAGCTCTGCACACACTCCTCCACCCGGCAGCGCAACAGTCGACAAGGCTGAAGGCCACGATTGACCTCTCCAGGCTCCGCCCACTAATATGTTTTACACAGCCCTGTAACACACCCCTGTAACACACTATTCTCACACACCTCTTTAACACACTGCTGTAACACCCCGCTGTAACACGCTACTCTAACATACCTCTGTAACACACAACTGCAACATACCTGTGTAACACACTACTGTAACACACTACTGTAACACGCCTCTGTAACACACTACTGTAACACACTACTGTAACACGCTTCTGTAACACACCTCTGTAACACACTACTGTAACACATCTCTGTAACACACTTCTGTAACACATCTCTGTAACACATAAGTGTTTAAGCAGTTTATGGAATGGAAACAGCCAGTTTAACCAGTTTAAAACACCAGGTCGATAATAAGCATTTCCATGGTGAAAAGCATATTTGTGGGCGGAGCCTGGAGAGGGCAGTTGGGCAGGTAAACTTTAAAGGAGACAAAATGAGCGAAGGTTTGAAAACAAAGGCAAAAAAACTGCAAGAAGAAAACTCATGATATTGCTTGAGGGATGAGCAGATGTACTTTCTTTCGTTTTTAAGATTGTTTTAAGATCATCTGTAACTCCCTCTGTGACGAGCGACACGCAAGACGAGAGCAGAATCATCATCGGCTCTCCCAAACCTCATTTGCATAATGGCAAACAACAACAACATAAAAACATCCCAAAGCGTTCCACACAAACAAGTTTCTGACTGCAGAGAGAAGATCACCGTCTCTCTTTCCCTCTCTCTCTCTCTCTCTCTCTCTCTCTGTCTCTCTCTCTCTTTCTCTCTCTCTCTCTATCTCTCTTTCTCTCTCTCTCTCTCTCTCTCTCAGTGAGGGAAATCTCTGCCAGAAAGGAGTGTGTGTGTGTGTGTGTGTGTGTGTGTGTGTGTGTGTGTGTGTTTGGGGTATGTTTTTGGCCCAGGTTGTGTTTTTTGGCCCTGTATGTTTAGTGGGTCTGGACTAGAGTTGCCTGCCAACACACCTGCATAAGTGATGAGTTCAACTCGACAGCATGTTGAAGTGTGTGTGTGTGTGCGTGTGTGCGCGCGCGTGTGTGTGCGTGTGGTGGTAGGTATCAGCTGCAGGGAGGAAAAATGAAAAATGGGGTACAAAAACAGAAATAAATTATACTTTTTTATTTGGCCAAAAATCAACAAAAGTTTGTGTTGGAGCAACTTTTAGCAACTTTTAGCTACCAGGTAAACATGGTGCTAACTGCTTGATCTGGGGTTAATTTGTGCCAGAGTATGCCTGCACTGGATCCAGCACCTCATTCCCATATCAAATATGTACCGATCTGCAGAAATAAACAAAAAATGTAATAATATTCTCCACAAACAAGTTGACTAAACTACCTTATTCTTTTGCTTCACTAAATCTTGAAAATGACTTTACTATCTCATTTTCATATCTTACTAAATCATAGACACGATTTAACTACCTTATTCTCAAGCCTTACTAAAACATTGCTACAACTTAACTATCTCATTCTCATGCCTTATTAAAATATGGCCACTACTTAAATATCTCATTCTCAAGCTTTACTAAATCATAGCCATGACTGAAATATCTCAGTCCATTGCTTTACCCTAATCATGGTCATGAATTAACTATATCATTCTCATGTCTTACTAAAACACAGCCACTGCTTAACTTATCTCATTTTCATGCTTTACAAAATGACAGCCATATTTCATTCTCAAGCCCTAGTAAATCATAACTATAATGTAATTATCTCATTCTTATGCCTTACTAAATCATCTGGATCTGGATCCGGCACCTCCCAGATAGGAGCCTGTACTGGATCTGGCACCTCGTTCCCATATCAACTGTGTCACAATATGTACAAACAAAGAAAAAACATATTAATAATATTCTCCATAAACAGGCTGACTTAACTATCTCATTCTTATACCTTACTTACATTTATGGCATTTAGCAGATGCTTTCCTGGAGTAACTTGGGGTTAAGGGTCTTGCGTGGTGGTATGCTGAAGGTAGGATTTGAACCTATGATCACTTGGTTCAGAGGCAAGTATCCTATCCACTAGGCCACCACGTAATTATGGCCATGACTTAATTGTCTCATTCTAGTGCCTTACAAATCATGGCTACAACTTAACTGTCTCGTTCTCGTGCCTTACTAAAACACGACCACTGCTTAACTATCTCGTTCTCATGCTTTTTCTCTTGCTTTACAAAATCATGCCCATGACTGAACTATCTAATTCCCATATCTAACTTCTAATTACACTGTACCACTTAACTATCTCATTCTCATGTCACATTATTTTACTTAGGAAGGAATGTGACCAGATGGGCTATGAGAGAGAGAGAGAGAGAGAGAGAGAGAGAGAGAGAGAGAGAGAGAAAGCAGGAGAGAGAGAGGGGGGGAGAGAGAGAAAAAGAGGCAGAGAGGGGGGGAGAGAGGGAGGAAAAAATGTGACAGTTTTGTGGGGGAGTAAAAGTGAGAAAATGTTTCAGAAAATCTGTTCCCACAGGCTCCCCATCCTTCTGCCCCCAAAACATTTTATTCACAGTTTCATTTCATTCCCTCTGCAAACTCAGTGCAGCTTCACAACAGCCTATCACAGTCAGATGTGTGTAATAACTACTTCCACATACTCTAATGCAGTACTGTGCAGTACTGTGCAAAAGTCTTGACTCCCTCCCTCATTTCTTCATACTTTGCTTTGAATCACATTGTCGGTGCAAAAATATTATTTTCTGTCTGTCAAACTGTCTTATCTTTGGCATTTTGATAAGATTTAATTACAGAAACGGGAACAAATGTTTCACTGTGACAGACTGCAAAGTGCCTAAAGATACAAGGAGCCTAGATAAAGGAGTTCCAACCACTCAGCATTCAGCACCACCAGTATGCTGATCACCGCCTGATCATCTGGAATCATCTGCACCTGTTTCTTCACTAGTTCAGGCTTTAAGTTAGATGTGCTTTGTTCTGCTTGAATGATTCATACGTAGGTCACTGTGTGGCTAAACAAACAAAAATCATTCCTCTGAAACTGGTCAGGTTCAGGGGCTGGACTGAAAATGAGAGTCTTTGAAAGTCCTTCAGGAAGCCTGGAGAACTGTTCCTCAAGACTCCATAAAAATCCAAGAAAGACTGGATATTTGGAAGCAAAATATGACGAAATGAGGGGGGTACTCAAGACTTGTGCTCAAAAAGTTTTACAGAAGCACATTAGGTAGGTCTAATGCACATGTGAGAGTTGAAAATTTGCCAAAATTTCAACTGGCCTCAGAGGAGAAGTGATGACAAAATTCACCTGTGATAATAATAAAAAGAAGAAGAGGAAGTAAAAGAATCAAAGAGAACAATTTCTTCCGCAATTACACAAATTGTGACTAAAATAAAATACAAGAAAAATGTAGATATCTGTCTTTTAATTTGTCTTTTATGATATAGAATTGTACTTTTACTGCATTAATCACTGTACTGCTCTACAATCATTATTTATTTATTTAACCCCCCCCCCCAAATAATCCCACCTCTAATACCCCTCATGTCCCCTCTGTTTAACCCCACCCTCATTACTCCTCACCTGTTCCTCCAGGGCCTCTCATGGGGGTGACTGAGTAGGTTAATTAGGAGGGAAGTGTGTGTGTGTGAGGAGTTCCTCCAAGATTTTGCTCTGTGGCATCTGCCAGTTCTTTCTGGACAGTGCTTTGGCTGTCTCTCTGTGTGTGTGTGTGTGTGTGTGTGTGTGTGTGTGTCTAAGTGTATGAGTGTGTGTCTGGCAATCTGTGCCACCGTACGCTTCAGTTCTTGTATCACTCATTGTCCCAGCCCTAGCCATATGGCCCCTCCCCCCTAGTTGTCAGTCACAGATTGCACCGCTCCCCATTGGTCAGGATTTAGTGAAGCGCTGTGGAGAGCTGGCAGAGGAACAGTGAGGAACACCTGAGGAACAGTTTCCCCGCAGAACCACGGATAGCTAAAGGGTTCATCCCCCTTCCACCACCTCGCCTTCTTACCATAGTGCATCCTGGGCCGTCTCTTCCCCATATAAGCAACACACATACACACACGCACACGCAGACACACACACGGACATCCATATGATGTAGAAGAAAACTTGATCCATCAGACCAGCCGATCTTCTTCCGTCTTTCCATGATCTAGTTCTGATGTCCATTGAAGGAGCTTTCGAGGGTGGACAGGGGTCCGCATGAGCACTCTGACCGGTCTACGCAAACCCATGCACAGCAGGGGGGCTGCACTGTGTGTTCTGACCCCTTTCCAACCGAGCAGCATGAACTTCTTCAGCAGTTTGTTGTAAAGATAGTAAAGACGGGCTGGTCTTCACTCCCCACAAACCTCAGTGAACCCCCCACAAGACCTTCCATGTTGGAGATGTTCAGTCATCCAGACCTGAGTTTGGCTCTTCTCAAAGTGTTTAAGATCCTTTCATCCATTTTTCTGCTTCCGACATCGACTTCAAGAATGGACTTTTCTCTCACTGCCTTATGTACCCCTCCTCGGCAGGAGACTAACATACCCCAACCCCCCTGACAAGAGATTAATATACCCGCCCACGAAAGGAGACTAATATACCCCCACGACAAGAGACTAGTATATACCCTCCCAACAGGAGACTAATATACCCTCCCAACAGGGGACGAATATCCCCCCCAGACAGGAGATTAATATACCCTCCCAACAGGAGACTAATATACCCTCCCAACAGGAGACTAATATACCCTCCCAACAGGTGATTAATATACCCCCCCAACAGGAGACTAATATACCCTCCCAACAGGTGATTAATATACCCCCCCCCAACAGGAGACTAATATACCCCCCCAACAGGAGACTAATATACCCT
>JBBPCZ010084004.1:0-11539 GCA_037974445.1 Brycinus macrolepidotus | reverse complement strand
AATCGTGATTAATCGCGAGTTAACTATGGCAAACATGCGATTAATCGCGATTAAATATTTTAATCTACTGACAGCCCCAATAATAATAATAATAATAATAATAATAATAATAATAATAATAATAATAAAGTTTCTTTGAAAGAATAATGAACTGCTACAGATCATGTGTCGAAGGCCAGGCTCACAGAAACAGCAGGACATGGCTTGTTTGTTTAAAGCAATCTGCTGTGTCAGAGTGATTTTTCTAAATCCCACAGTGAGCCACTAACACAGGGGGGCACTGTGAGGCTGAGCCACACTCGCAACCTCACACAGACAACAAGAAGCCCTCTTTCTGATTCCAGTAAAAGCGGCAAGCTCCATCTCCTTATGCAAATAGTCTGTGTGCCACTAGAAATTACTCCAGAGGGGAGATAGCAGACAAAGCTAAGCCTTCAGTGGATGGTAGATCTCCTTAGGCGAGATAAATTGCACTGAGAAACCTCACTGAGCAAAGACAATTGGGCAAGATCTAGTACAAAGCAACATGAAACACCTGTGGATTCATTACTGACAACAGGTCATTTTGACAACAAATAAAAGCAACCCACTAAAAAATAAAGTTTACATTTACAAAAGCATTATTATTATTTTAAAAACATGTAAAAAAAAAAAAATAAAAAAAAAAACACTACAGAACAAGAACTCTCGGTTTCTATAACATCTACAGAAAACCTGACACTGGGTCACAGTTGCCTGATTGGTGATGAAATGCTACTGAAATAGAAAAACTGAAATGTAGCATGACAACAAACTAGACTACACACCAGCAATTCTAAGTCAGAAAGAGCGGCCGATTATAAGGACTTAACAGGCCACTGTCCAGTAAAGAGAATTGATCGGCATCACTCTCACTAGAAAGTGGCCTCTGAATACCATTAAGCAAGAGTAATTAATTGAAGTTAACGTTGCCTAAGATAGCCCTTTTTGTAAAATGGTTCGGTGAACTCATTATTAAATCTCCACCGAGTGCTTTATCAGCAAAAATAAATTAGCTTTTCTTAAGCAAGCCTTGGGGATTTTATCAGAGAAATCTATACAACAAAGAAACACCAGAAAGATAAGGAATGATAACACAGAGGCCAAGAGAAAGAAGGTAACAGACTGAGAGAAAGCAGGCATAAACAGTCAAGGTTGGATAGAAGTTAACTGAAGCAGCAGTGCGTTACAGCAATGGCCCCAACCTTTTTTGTGCCACGGATCAGTTACATGTAAAACAATATTTTCACAGACCGGTATAGATAGAACTAAAAACAAAGTGCGTTTGTTTTTTTACTAATTTTTGCTAGTTTGTGGGCTACATTTTTGATGTACCGTATCACGTGACCGAGGCGAGCGTTTTTTTTCCCAAAATGAAAGATCTTTCAGACTCAGATAATCAATAAAATATTTGACCGGTGGTTGGGGACCTCTGCATAAGAGTAAAAGAGAAACCACAGCACGCAACTACAATGACAGATTTCACTTGAAGAAAGTGGCCAGATTTACAAATCAAAACAAAGAGCTGACATGCCCAGGGCAATAATAACATTCAAAAAATACTGAGGTTCATGGAATGGCCGGATGTCTATTGGTTTACTTACTTTTGAAAAAAACTGTTTCTCTTGAATTGTAACTCAGATTACCAGGAGATTAAGCAGTTTCCCAGCATTGCTATATTAATCTCATGCCCATACATAGTACTTGCTTGAGAATTTTAAAGTAACTTTATTAGCTTAATTATATACATGTTTATCCACCACACTGAGAAGTTCCTGACATGAGAAACTAGAAAAAAATCCAAAATAAGCTTTAATATTTTAAAGTGAAGCTCCTGAAGACAGAGATAGAGGGCTAATCCAATTTGTCTAACAGATGAAATGTCATCTCTAAAAATCCACACGACTTAACTTCACATCAAACACTGGAACACTTCACCAAGTTAGTTAGCCCCATAAAGGATTTGTGTAAACCAATCAATATAATTTTACTCATGGTTAAACCTGAGTTAGACTTGACTTTGCATTTAGAGTGCATTTTACCCATAAGAAAATATCACTAAACCAAGGCTTAAAAATGTTCACATATTGTACTTCCCACCACATCATTACAGTCAGGTGTGGTCTGCAGAAATCCTGCCATATCTCTCTTAATCTGTTAAGTATGAACAGTCTTGAATGTTATGTTCTTTTTAGGGGCAAAAAACAAATATTGTAATTATATATATATTTTTTTTTACTTTTTTTTTGTGAAAGTCACTGTGATTGCTCTTTTCATGTCACAACACTACAGCTATTAGAAGCTGTAACAGAAACATTGAAAAGTTAGCAAAGGGCACTGTGGGGTCTAAAAAAAGGAAATTCCCACTACTAGTAATGTAGTATAGAAGTAGTGCATGCTTCTATACATTTTTCACTTCATGCACAAGCTAAAAACAGGATGCCAACACAGCCATAGTTATTGGTTATAATTTCAATATTGGGCCACTGATGTATCATAAATCCCTACTCAAAATATAAAACTGCTAATATTGTCCATCAGTAGGTGACAAATAACAGTCCTAATGCAAAAACTGAAAACAGAATTTGGTCCCATTTTCTAATACTGCGGTAGAGCTGAAGAGACTAAGGCTTCAGAACAATGGAGATAAAAGTAGATAGATAAAAACTGTGTAAGAAGATGAATTATTCAGAGGTAACCAAACTGCCTCGTGCTAAGTTCCTACAGGTGAGTCAAAAATTATTAGATCAATGTGAGGTTTGTTAGATTCACTAAAGTACCTATTACGACAAAAGAAGATTCAACAAACACTGATGATGACACACTAAGATGATGGCACGCTAAATCATAGTGGTCTCTCTGTTTCGTGCAAAAGTATAGACTTTCATACCAAACCTTTGTCACGTGTGTATCAGAACAACTAGTCTATCACCATCAGACCTGCTTCAGTTAAGATATCTACAAGTAAATAACCTTGAGGATGGACTGCTGGAAAAGCTGCACAACCTCGGCTTGCTTCAGGGACCAGGCCCTCAGACCACGACATTGTCTAATGTTGCTTGCCAGAGGAGATGACATCCCAAGCGGTGTGCAAAGAAGCGGAAGCATAGCAAATGGATCCATGCTAGGCTAAACTGCCAATGTTTGCTCCCTGGACAACAAACTGGAATGAATCCGACTTCAGCAAACTACCCAGCGTGAGCTCAAAAACTTGTGTTTTTGTTTTTATGGAGACACGGCACAGTGACAGCGTTCCGGACATGGCTACCCAGATTAGCAACATGGTAATGTTCCTCTTTGACAGCTCTGACCAGCAGAATTCAGGGAGGAGGCTTGTGTGTTTGCATCAACACTGATTGGGGTATAAATGCTGTGCAGGTCTGTAGTTACTGCTCACCACTGCTGGAGATTCAGACTGTTAGATGTAGACCATTTTATTTACCATGAAAATTCATCACTGTGCTCATAGTTGCAATGTACGTCCTACCCAGAGCTAACACAGGCAACGCGCTGGCTGAACTTTATGGTGAACTCCAAAACTCACACCCAGAGGGACTATTTGTTGTCACCGGAGATTTCAACCATGGAAATCAAGGACTTTGCAAGAAGTGGGCTAGCTGGCTCAACTGTGTTTACACAAACATCGCTGGCGTTTACTGCACTGAGTATCGCCCCCACATTGGCTACTCAGACCACATGTCTGTAATGCTTATCCCAGCATACAGACCGCTCGTCAGACATGCCAAGCCTGATGGAAAGCAGACGAAGGCTTGGCTCTCCAAAGCCACTTCTGCTTTTCAGGACTGCTTTGAGCACACTGACTGGGACATGTTCAGGGAGGCTGCAAACTACAGCTGCTCCACCAACCTGGAGGAGTACACAGTGTCGGTGACTGGCTACATCAGCAAGTGCATCGATGTCACTGTCTCCAAGACCATCTCCACATTCCCCAACAGATGACTGCGGAGATGCAGGCTTTGCTGAGAATCCGAGACACCACGTTCAGATCAGGTGATAAGGCTGCCCTGAGAACAGCGAGGGCCAACCTATCCTGGGGCCATCAAAGCACACACATGCTAAGAAATCCTCAACCACTTCCAGTACACTGGGGATGCACAGTTACTGTGTTGGCGAGATTCCATATGCACTGAACCACTTCTATGCATGGTTTGAAGCACAAAATGACAACCATGAAGGCCCATCAGTGTGTCAAATTTGTACTGTAGCTGCTTTTGTCAACTACACTAAATGTTGTCTCACCCCGTTTTGTGGCTATTGTGTTTTTCTTGAACTCACTCTCTCTCTTGCTCTTTTCGCATGCTGTGTATTTTCTCCTGTCAGCAATTATGTAATCTTGTTGTGTTTTGTTTTTGTGTTGCACCATGGTTCTGGAAGAACACTGTTTCGGTTTACTGTGTATATGGCAGAAATGACAATAAATCTACTTGACTTTCTACTTGCATACTGAATAATTGCAAGCTATATGTGTAATTATAAGTCAGATGTTTAAACATATTGACATATTACACTGGTGAAAACTATGAAGTCTTTAAATGTAATTTTGAAGGTGCAATGTTTACCACAACACTGAATAGTCCAGTGCAACAGAATCTTATGTACTCTGTATGTTATAGCCAGGAATAGCATGGGGAGCCTTTAACAAAGTGCTAAATAGTGCACAGCCATACAGACACTGAGAGGTTCTCACAGCCAATGCTAAGATAAAAGGATTAGTTGAGTAGCCCACTGGAGCAAAGGCTGTGGATCAATTCCAAGCTCTAATTGACTAGGAAGAGATGGCCTCCAATGAAAAGGCAAATCTTAAAACAAAACTGCAGCCAGATTTATTTTCTTGCTTAAATCCCTGAGAGAGAAAACAGAATTTCTTACCAAAGAGATTAAGTAAACAGAACTCATCCTTACGATATGTCGAACAAAAAAGATGTTTTGACGGTCGAAAAAAATGTTACTTTCCATTTAAAACAGCACACTACGGTACAGCAAAAAAAAAAAACATGTTTGACATCAAAATACAAAAAGGAAAATTGGAATGTGAAGGAAGCTGGTGAACATGCAGGTCAGAAATTGGGTGATAATCTGTTCCATTAATTATTTGTTTTTCCTCTAGACATTTGAAAAAGATGACAAAACACTTTATAGCTTCTACACCATTTTAACCTCTTCTACTGATGTTTTATCGAAAAGAATAATAAAAAGGATGGTAAGAAGTCTTTTCAACCATGTAATACATGGCATCAAAAAGGTTCTTTTCAAGAGCAACCAGTTGGTCATTACCTAAAAGCAGTAGGGAAACATTACAAGACAATATTACATTTCTTGAATTAATTCCTTAATTAAGAAAGTCTAATGACTCAATGCAGACCAATAGATCACATATCTACAGTATAAACAATGAGAAAAACTGTTGTAGTTAGCCTCTCATATATATTGCTTTAACAAAGATCAAAATATTAAAAATATTCTAATTTTTATTGCTTCAAGCTCAATATCACAGAAGGTGCACTGCTTTTCAACAACTTTCAACATGTCTCATTTTAATAAATAAAAACTGCAGTCCCACCATCCCAAGAGAAGATTTCAAAATGTCAGGAAAATAGATTCTGAAAAGAAAGTTTTGAGAAAGCAAGAATGCAGGAGTTTACAGTAAGCAATTAAGAAAGGGACAAAATATAAACATGCAATACTCTGCTTCAGTCAAATCATGCAAATTTATGTAAATGGATGCAAACCCACTTAGTCACCTGGGGTAATGCGAGTGAGGTACAAAACAGCTCCAGTCATTCAATTTAGAACATGAGGAGATGCAGAGTTTGCATACAAAGTTAAGCTGTGTGAAAACATTTGATAAGAATACCAAATTCTCTTTAAACATTTTTGTTCATACATTTTGGCTTATACAGGCTACTCATATTTCCTAATTTTTTTCATGAAACATTAAACTTAGAAGCAAGAAGCAAAATTTCATGCAATGCACCTTGACTGAGATTCCAGTACATAAACCTCCTACAGAAAAAAATTATTGGATATACATGTCCTGTACTGTCAAAAACCTCATTTCATTATTTCTCAAAAACAAAACCCCACAAGGAGGACTTCCAATATTTAACCATCAAACATCTCACAACACAGACTACTTAGTGCTGCACTCTAAGCGCCTTCTGTGTTTCAAGCTAATCAAAATCATGATGTAACTTGAATGTATGAAATTAAATTCAGCTTCAAAATAATTCTACATCCATCCAAAAGTATCCATTCAGCAAACTGAACTTCAATAGCTGTTTAAGGATTGACTGTTTTTACAGGCTACATGATATAAAATACAACATGAGATGGATTACAGGGTAAGAGAAATCAGTCATTAAGGTTTTGTTACTACCATTCTTTGTCTAATGAACAACCACAAAAAAAGTGTTCAGACTGGTCAACTTAAAGCATGAAATAAATGTAAAAACAGAATCATTTAGGCAAACTCTCCCAATCAGGGTCAGCTGATGTATAACTTTTATAAGCTCTAGTTCAACACTTATTTGAGACAAGATTAATCAACATGTCTATATTCTATATATACCAGTATTTGGTCATTTATACACCTACAATATTAAAAATACAACAGCATTACCATGTACACTTAAAAATACAATCACTACACCTTAGTCAAAGAAGGTGCAGCTTCACCTGAGAGTTTGAGTGCAAATGCAGCTTGGGTTCCTAATACACTCAGAGAGAACCTCCTCTGAGCAGATTAGAGAGGCTGATAGACAACTTCAGTGAGCGCAGCCTCAACACAGCAGGAGGAGGGGCAGTTCAAGTACTTTTTTTCTATATCAAAAAAAGCGAAAACCCCCCGACTTGAAGGAAATCTTATGAATGGAGATGCTTGCACTAAGAAACCCCAAATATAGCATTCAAAAGTCCTGAAACTACAATAAACATATTTCAAATTATAGTGAAGTTCAGCTTAGCTGACTGCTAACAGACTAATGAGCTAATGCAGTGATATTTACAGAATTGTTTTTGAGGTGGTTCTCAAACCGGAGGGCTGCAGGGAGAACTTTAAAGGGCCATGGAAAACGTTCAGAAGTTGTTTAGTTTGTTAAATTGACTTTGGTCACATGTAAAAACAAGGTACGTGTTAAGAAATGGCAAATGGTAAACATTATTCAGATTTAATACATGTGCCTGCCAATCACAATTCACCTTCATTTAGTCCCCTGCCCACATAACCCGTTATCTGAGAACAGTAATGTATTAGAGCAGCAGTCCCCACGGACCAGTTCCATGTAAAACAATATTTTCACGGACCGGTGTAGATAAAACTAAAAACAAAGTGCGTAAAAATACAAAGAAGCTCCCCAAAGACGTTTGTTTTCTACTCATTTTTGCTAGCTTTTGAGCTAAATTTTTGATGTACTGTATCACGTGACTGAGACGAGCATTTTTTCAAAATAAAAGATCTTTCAGACTCTGATAATCAAGAAAATATTTTTTATTCTGTCTTTCTGTGCGGCCCGCTACCAAACGACTCACAGACCGATACCGGTCCGCGGCCTGGTGTTTGGGGACCTCTGTACTAGAGTACTCTAAGAATATGAGGGGGGTGTGTGGGTGCGGAGAGCCAAGGATTGGGGTGGTGACACTTGTTCACAAAGGAAGCCCTAGACTAAAAAGGTTTGAGGACTGCTGTTCTCTGGTGCACTCTTGCACGTATCTGTAGGACACTCACTACTAGGCAAAGTACCAAAAACACTGAATTTCTTCCAGACTTATAAACTATCAATTTTAACCCATTCTAGTCTCTAGAGCTTCTTTACCTTTTATTTAGATGTTTAGAGATCCCTGAAGGGACTATTTTCTCTTAGTAGGAAAAGACAACAAAAAATACTTTAATGAAGTCCTCTACATCAGCCCTACATTCCACAGCACTATGAGGTCTGGAGCGCATCAGTGGTCAAATACAGAGTAACC
Organism: Brycinus macrolepidotus; assembly: GCA_037974445.1. Lineage (NCBI taxonomy): Eukaryota > Metazoa > Chordata > Actinopteri > Characiformes > Alestidae > Brycinus > Brycinus macrolepidotus. The sequence continues at coordinate 3,535 of JBBPCZ010084004.1, read as the reverse complement.
ACTCTTTTAAAATAAGGCATTTCCCCGCCCCCCGCAATCTCATTCTCAAAGACCACAGCCTAATTGAATTATTACCTCATGTACTAATTAAAATAGACTGTGGTCTTTGAGAATGTGATTGCGGGGGGAAGTCTTAATTTACTAAAGTCCTCTACATCACTCCTACATTACACATCACCAAAAAGTCTGGAGTGCATCAGTGGTCAAACACCGACCAGTCTTTTAAAATAAGACTTTTAATCCATACAACCACATTCTCAAAGACTTTTTTAATTTATACATGAGGTGATAATTAACCAAAAACCCTTCATGAATAGCTTGAGTACCCTAAAAAAGCAAAAGTCACATACGTTTCATTTGAAGTGAATATTCATTCCTCTTGACCGCAATCAAGAAATTAGCAAAAGGTAGATTTTTCTGTAGGTCAAAACAGTTTCAAACTAAACAAGGAATACGTCTTTATGCTTTTGCTCAATAAATCCAGTCATATAATGTTTCCAAATTATATCCCAAATATAGTTCATGAGAGATGGATAATTTATAGAATATAACAGAACCTCTGTTTCTCTCAAATGATTTCATTTTCTTTACTGGATATAGCAACTTCAAGAGGTAAAAATACTGATGATACAAGACTGAAAAATACTGATAGACTGAGGTTAGTCACTGGCTGAAGTTAGCTGCTAGTTGACACAGAAACCATCTTGTCAGTGACAGATAGGATAATAAAGGGTTGCAAATTTTCAGAAAAAAAAAATCCACAGAAAGAAAGATTTTAATTCCTACTTGACGTTTGTGCATACATGCATTACATACACAGGTACAGACTAGGAGTGGCATGATAGCACTTTTTCCAATACAGATACCACAACCTCAAGCATCAACCAATACCACTAACAATCCAATATGACATTTTCATTTTTTACACTTGTCTAGATGCACTCTGAATCCAAAATGGCTCCCTACTTCTTCCATAGTGTTCTATACAAGTTACAAAATTAGAGTTTCTACACCGATATGGTGTACAGTTTGTCCATAATGTAATTCTAAATACAAGGCTGAATCACTAATGGCATTTTGTCATATATATTATATGCTGTTTGTGTACAGATCCATATACTACATTTTTTTAAGAATTTTAATCTTCCCTCATGAGGTCCACTTATGATGTGTACATAGATTTATGCAGCAAAAACAGGTCATGTTAAAACCTCTCCTTATCCTTTACAACTAAACAGGCTGTTTTCGTTAATGTGCCTTCAAGACTGATATATGTAAATGATCTCTGTCTCAATTAGTTACCCCATATTGTGTCTTATTCAAAAAACAGTCTAGGCGGCAATATTAAATACAAATTCTTTGTGAATGGCCAGGGCTGAACTGGGGTAGGCTGCCTTTGTGTTATATTGGTTTTCATGACATCAAGATAACCATTCATTCAAAACAGGGTGTTTCTGCAGTTGGGTTGTGGTTAGTGGCTTTTATAGGCCCCTGAAGTACCTCCACACCAAACTTGTCAAAACACAGCTGCATCTAAAACTGAATGCAGCTGACTAAATACTTGCTACCCATTCTGTCTGAATAATCAGTGCCTTAGAAGGTACCTGGAACTGAATTGTGTTTGAAACAATTCAAGTCTGGCATGACTGGGTGATTTCATGCCTCAGAATACTGCCTGAGTATGCAGCATTTGTTACATTTTAGACACAGACCATGCCTTTATGAACTTGGCTGTGTGCACAGAAACCAGTCACGCAGGAGCAGGAATGGGTCTGTTGCCACAAAGCTGGAAGTATACACTTCTCTTTAACTTCTCTTAGCATTAACATTACCCTTCACTGGGTCTAGCCCAAGCCCTGAAAAACAGCACCAGACCATTATCCCTCCTCCACCAAACTTGGCATGGTTGACACTACACTTTCCAGTGGGTTGTGTTGTACTGGCATCCACCAAACCCAGATTCACTCAGACTGCCAGATAGTAAAATGTGATTTATTAATCCAGAAAACACGTTTACACCACTCCAGGTGACGCATGGTATTGTGATCTTAGATTTATGTGCAGCTGCTTGGCCATGGACAACAATTTCATGAGGCTCCTAACACAGTTATTCAGCTGATGTTGCTTCCAGAGACAGCCTGGAAAACAACAAAGAACAGGTGATTTTCTTGTCAAATGTGCTTTAGCACTCAGCAACTCCAATTTGCAAGGCCTTGCGCTTTTTGCTCCTAAAAGGTTTCCAATTTACAACAGAAGTTACCTATTGCAAATATAGCAGGGCAAAAGTTTTACAAAAGGCCTTGAGAGAAAGTTGACATCCTGTCAGAGTGCCACATTTAAATGAAAATGTTCAACCAAACCCCACAGGGGAAAGAGCAAAGTTACAGTTAAAGCCACATAAAGCATGACACTGGACTCATGGAAATCAAAAAGTGTGCACATCCCATCCTCAGTGCACAGTCCACAGTGATTATCCCTCACTGCCATGTCAGAAAAACATTCACAGGAAAAATGCAGTGTTAATGAAATCACATCACAAACAGCACATCATTTGTTTCAGAATTTGATGTTACTCACTGCATAATCTTTAATCAAGCTGTTGCATATCAGATTCTGCCTTCATGCAACCATGTCACTAGACTGGATATTTATGAAGAAATATAATTAATCTTTATCCAATGTTTCCTCTTTGTGTTTTACTAGATGGGAGAACTTACACAGGAAGCAAAGATGAGGAGAGGTGCTGCACACGACAGCCTGGGTGTCTTTGACGAACAAGAGTGTGACAACTCCAACCAGAGTGGACACCCTGACATCATACATGTCTTGGCATGCTTCGCTCATCCCATATATAAACAGTATGCTCAAAAACTAGTGACTGAAGTGACAATCTCCCACACCCACCACTCTGTTCAGATCTGGTTAATTTTTGAAATTCACAGCACAACTAAAGCCCCTCCAGGCTATACAATTTACTTGCAGCACTGTCAAAATAACTTGCTGCCAATTGCCTTTCTCTAATAGCGGCAGCACAATCATACGTGAATGAATGATCTTATTTTAATTGCATCTTAAAAGCAATCACACTAGTAGAGCTAAAGCTTGGAAAGTGACTGAACAAGATTAAACTAGGATGCGCTCTGATGTTTCGGCAACAAAATGCATATGAATACCCAGAATTAAGAGCTCACTTAGGCTGCACTATGCACATTGCATCCCTTATGCCAGTGAAACTCAAAAAGTGGGGCGGGCCCCACTGGTGGGGCACAGAGTCATGACAGGTGGGGCGCAAGAGACCTTGGGTAAAGTCATACAGAGCTAAAGTTTAACATCCGAGTCATTTTCACGGCGGAACAAAGAATTCACATCGGTTATGTTAGCAACCTGCTCGGTCACTGCTGTCAGAGCCTTAAAGGGTCAAAATGGACAGATATTTAACAGGTACTGAATCATGATGATTATGTGATGACTGCCACAACACACAAAGACACAGAGACACAAAAACAATATAAAATAAAATAAAATAAGTCTAAAT